>CM035435.1:18391120-18541120 GCA_020310875.1 Ceratopteris richardii | reverse complement strand
GGATCAGAATACCAGAGTGGATTCTGTAGTATTATCCACTTCCTTGAATGGAGTTCTTACCGAAGACTTCTCCTCCTATGGAACTTCGTTTCTATAACAAACTTTCTCATGTCTTATTTTCCATGACTGTCTTAGAGTTTCACAATCGCCATTTGACAGATCATGGACTATACACCTATCATCAACAAATTTCAAAACAAAGCCAATGTTGGCTAATGTAGAAACTGATAACGGGTTCTTCTTGATCCCTCACACAAATAAAGCATCTAACAAAGTGAAAGAACTACCATTAGTAGTAGTCAACATGATCTTACCAACACCCATAACAGGATAAGAGGAGTTGTTGGTGCATGTAACAGTATTCCCTATAGGGGCAAGCTCGAGTGAAGAGAAGAAACTGCACTGTGAAGTAATATGATTGGTCGCCCCTCTGTCAAAGTACCAAACATCTCAGTCTACTGCAGACATGCACTACTCATGAGAAGATGAGTCAAAACTTCAAACAGTAGTAAATGTCCATTCTTCTTCTTGCACAAGATTAGCATAATCTGTTTTTGGTGTAGCAGCCTCCGCAACAACCATTCCAACCTCTTTCTTCTTTGCCTCTTTAGCAACCAATTTTGGACAGTTCTTAATGATATGATCATTTCCTTCACAATACTTGCATAACAATTTCTGCTTTTCTGATTTCTTTTCATCTTTGTCTTCCCTCTTCGATTGTGAAAAAATAGCAAATTTTTGCTTACTAGTTAAAGACCTCCATTTTCCTTTGCCCTTTTGACTAGCTAGGAATGCTTGATCTGCAACTCGCATAATGGACTTGTTCTTCCTAGACTGATCTTCTTGTAACAAAAAAGAGACTAAATCCTCAAATGAAAAGGCATTTGGATTACGTTTCATCATCAACCGAAGAATGGAAGCAGAACTCTGATATGAATCAGGAAGACCATTCAGAACGGTCTACAAAAGTGAGCTATCTAGTATAACCTCATGATCAAAAATCAATTGTTCCTTCAAGTCTTTGATCTTTGTTAGAAAAATGTCCAGAATCACCTTCATTCATGTGCTCACTCTCTAATTGTTTTTGGAGGTAAGCAAGATGAGCCTCATTCCTAGCTTGGTACAATGTGGTAAGTGTATCCCAAGCATCCTTAGATGTTCTACAAGAGTGAATGTGAGGAATAATGGCATGTTTGAAAGACAAAGCTATCAATGCATGTGCCTGGGCATCTTTGACATCCCAACAAATTTGCTCTGCAGTAGGTGTAGTAGAAACCGCAACACGAACAGGAATATGTAGAATAACATCATCTTCGACATCTTTTACATCAGCTTCAATACTTGCAGTTGTAACATTTGCAAGTGTGATAGGACGTTTTTCAACACCTTGCACAATGTTCCACAGTCCTTTTGCAACCAATACATGTCGCATCATATAAGCCCACAATGGGTAGTTGATACCATCCAACTTATCCTCAACAGCCAACATACGAAATACATCACTGCTTTCAGCCATGGCTAGTGACTAAAATACCTTGATACAAAAAATTGATTTTATCTCAAAAAGTTGAACGAAACTGCCTTGACGAGTTCTGCTAAACCTATGGTAGACTTCCGGACACTTATACTCGGGAAGCGAAACAGGTATACACCTTTGGCACAAAAAGAGGAAATAGCCTGTAGAAGCACTACGATAGTGCATTTGGAGGCCGAAACAAGCTCAGATCGTGATTTTAGTACCATAAAGTAAAGCGGTTTTGACCTCGAAAACACACTCCGTATGCTCACCAAAATTCATGTGATTTTGAGACTCCAACTGGAGAGGTGTCGGCGATGCCCTAGATGAAGTGGCAACCTGCTTTGATACCAATTGTTGGAGTTAGACATCTACGGAGGCAAGCGAACAGCTCAAGGAAGAAGAAGAAGCTTAGAGCACAACACACAATACTGAATGTATTACTAGAGAATGTAAAAAGATAAGTAGCACATTAGGGCAATAGGCGTATATACAAGTCGGGGGGAAAAAACCTCCTAAAGAGGGAAAAAAGTGCCCCGATGGTCCTAGTGTGTTCACACACATCACTACCTAAATATATCAACAAGGTGATCTTTAGTCCTTGACAGATGGGTAAAAGGACATTCCAAAATGAGAGAGCATGCTTGTAGTTTAGAAATAAGTGGTGGAAATCCTCCACATTGCCACAAACCATACAAAGACCATAAGCAATTTCAATTTGCCTAGCTTTGGAGCCACATCACACACCATCATGGAGGATCAACCACATAAGAAAAGAGAGCTTGATGTTGTGTGGAATGCTCCAAAGGCTTAAGAACTTGTGCTACCATTGGTGAGCATTCCAAGAAACCTTCCACGTGGAGTTCAATCTATTGAGAATCAGGCTCATAGATCCTCTGCACTTCTTAAATTTACACAGCATGTCCTGGCCAATGTTCTTCAAATTGACAAGTCTTCTCTACGTGCAACTATCAATTCATTAAATCATCATTTTCTTGTGGTGAGATAGAACCTGTAAACAAGCAGTAGGCAAATCAGAGCACATAGTGATTTGATCCTTAGACATAATTTCTTCACCAGCATAAAGATCAGCCCAATTATAGAAACCTTGTTTGCAACATGTATGCTCTTTAATACCCAGATTACCATTGCACCTCAGAGAAATCCAGCCTTGCCATATACTTTCTTGATTAAAGAAATCACTTTGAAGGAAGAACTTATCATTAGGAATACATATTTGTTTAACCTTCATCCAAGAGAGCCGTAATCTACAAGTAAGAGAACTTCCAACATGGGTGTAAGAGTAAGGGGAAACAATAATATCCCAAAGGTTGTGGTGTTTCCAAGACTTGTATGCAACTAAACACAATTTATGAATATTTCTCTTAAGAAGGACAGCCCAAAAGTCATTGGAATCTATGGATCTGATAATGCACTTGGCTACCAAATTAGTGGCCATTATAATGTGGTAATAGATTCCCAACCCACCTTCTTTTTTAGGCAGCCAACAGATACTCCATGCAACTTTATAGATTCTATTATGCTAGAGGTAACCACCCCATAAGAATCTCCTAGCCAAGGCAAAAACATGATTGGATTGTCTTTTGTTGGGCATTCAACAAGAGAGGAAGTAGATCAAGGAAGGAAGAACGATGATTGAGGACAAAAACCCTGTGAGAGAGGGAGGACTACCAAGCAAACCAGCTGAAGATCTTTTTCCTAAACTTATTCATAACCCATTCCCACCTTTGGCTGATTGAGACATGGAAACCCATGGGAATGCCTAAAAGTCTAAAAATTTCACCATCTTTGATGACCTCACACCCCAAGGATTTAATACAATGAGGGACAAAGCTATTGGAAGATCTGAAGGTAGCTTTTTGGTGATTTATATGGGAGCCATTGGTCAGGTAGAAGGTATTCAAACAATCAAGGACACATTCGACGATTTATCATCAACTTTGACAATGATATTGGTATCATAAGCAAATGTTGGCAAGCAGAGTTGGTTATCACTTGCATGAATGCAAATACATTCCATTTCCTCATTATGCAAGGCATCTTTGATGATCCAACCAAGGGCATCACTGGCTATGGCAAAAAGAAGGGGGCAAGAGGGAAGCCCTGTTTGATGGACCTCCTTAGCCTAAAAGGAGAGGACAGGGAACCATTCAAGGAAATTTTGGAGTGAGCATGAACAAAAAGGGTGTTGAGATCTCTGATAAAGGACATTCCAGCCTCAATATCATGAAGGGACGGGAGGAAAAAATCCCACTCGAACCTATCATAAGCTTTGTCAAAATCAATTTTCAGAAAATAGTAAGGCTGATTAGAATCTTGAGCATAATCCATCCCATTCCCAAAGAGAGATGATGGCATCAAGAATGAATCTCCCTTTTATAAAACCTTTTTATTCAGGAAGGATGATGTACTTCATGTGAGGGCTAAGTCTTCTAGCAAGATTGGAAGCAAAAATCTTATAAATAGTGTTAAAGCAAGTGATCGGCCTCCAATTATTAAGGTCTTCTTTAGATCCCCTTTTGTGAATCAACTTTATGACCCCAATGTGGATTTCAATAGGAAGAGTGCCTTTACTGAAAGATTCTTTCGCGATCAAGAGAACGAAGGGAGTGAGAAAGTCATCAAGAGCAATGAAAAACTCATTTGGATGGCCATCAAGGCTAGGAGTTTTGCAGGCTTTCAATCTACCTATGATTTCCTTAATCTCACTAGTAGTGAGGGGTAGGTCCAGCAGGGCAACTATGCTGGCAGGAATAGTTTGAGTCCTTTTAAGAGGGATAGTGGCTCTAGATCTAGCGATATCCTCCCCCCACTTAGGAGAATTAAAGAAAACATCAGTAAAGAAGCGAGGGGCCTCCTGCAAATTCTCCTCAAGAGTAATAGTAAACCACCTGACATTTTCATTAACAATGGAAAAAATTCCTTACTCTTCTTCTTTTTAAGCATAGAGAATATGTGCTTATTAGGTATGTCCAGGTTCCCCACCCGAAATTCTCTTGAAGCAAAGAGAATACCACTAGCCTCAAGGTACTCCTCGTATTTCAATCTGTCCTGAAACGATAAAATCTTATCCATTTTATTAGGATCTTGGGAAGACTTAAGCATATCCAGCTGTCTAGCCATGGAATTTCTTCTTCTAGCTCGTACGCTTCTCTTGAGGTTTCTATAAATGGTGAAGAGGGCTTGAATTTCCCTAATAGACCTAGACCAAGCCATAGCAAGAAGCAAAGAAGTGCTTGAATATGGCTTTGACTTTGTCAACAACACAAGACATGTGTAGAAGATAAGGCTCAAGATGAGGCCAACCTGATCTAAAGCAGTGACTATCAAGCTTGAGGTAAATAATAAACAGAAAGTGGTCATAAATACTAATGGAATGATCTATTTCAGCGGATGTTTCCCAAAATTGTTGAGAGTACTTGATGTTCAAGTGGCATCAGTCGAGCCGATCAGCTAGAAAGTTAGAGCCCCTCTGCTTGTTGTTCCAAGTGAAACTGGATCGGGTAGAAACATCAAGCAAGTCATGGATAGAAACCAACTTGATCCAAGAAAGCCATTCTTGACTAGAGAGAATGCTCCCTTTTTTGTTAAGCCTATCAATAAGGGAGGTAACCATGTTGAAGTCTGCCACAATACAGATGGGACCATGCATACTACTGAGATCCTCCTAGCACTTAGTGCTAAGGGAGGAGATGTTAGAGGCAGACAAGCAAATAAAAGTGTAATCAAAAGGTTTCTTGATTGTCACACCAATCCATTGATGGGAGGGGCTAGAGTTAATTTCGTGGACAAAGTGGGAAACGGAGTGAGAAACACCTATAGTAGCACCCCCACGACCTTGAGGGTGCTGGGCCAAGTGTTTCTCCAAGTGGCCTTATGATTTGCCCCTTCTACCCGACATTTGTCTTCAAGAATTGAAAGTCTTGAATTTAAACTTAAGACCCATCTTAATAAACGCACATGTTGTGTGCATTTTTTTAATGTATCTTTTAACGTATGGACATATGTGTGATATTAGGTTCTTCAGCTTTAGTTATTGAATGTAAATATTTTGGTCCCTTCAAATAACTCAACCTTTGAAAAGAATAGAACAAAAGAATTAAAAAAGACAATAAAAGAAACAAAAGAATGGCCGAGCCAAACTACGAGATATGACAATCAGGGACATAGAAGGGAGGAAGCCATGGTGTGAGCTGGGAGGAAGCCATGGTGTGAGCAGGGATCGTTTCTTGTATGTGCAAATTGAGCTCGGAGATGATGCATTTTTTATCAAAGGAGAGAGCCAATAACGATTAGACAGAAGAAGTGTAAGAATATGACCTTGAAAAAAGATTGCAAACCTTTGGAGAGTCTAATCGGCTTCACATACATTCATTTCCCTTATATTGTATTATTTTGGTATTTTATTCATATATGTAATATAGTAATCCACACATTCAAAAGGGTGAGAAAAGCATTCTATTAAAGGTATGGTTTCTCATTATTTATTTCTCTTATTTGATTTAATACAGAAATTCATTTATTGGAAGATTCATGGATTTGCGTTCAAAAAAAGGTGTTATTTCACAATACCCTAAGCCACTAGGATATTTCAGGTTCTAAATAGAGACACGTTTTTGTGAGGAGGTCCCCACCATACATATTTTGGTGGTCCCATTGAGGAAAATTTTAGGATTTCGGATCTATAAACTTTGGCTAGCTAGTTGAGTACACATCTTCGAGCCACTCAAGACTTGATAGAGAAAAAAAAGGAAGGAGAGGGGTAGCAAAATCTGAAAGAGTGAAGGTTAGAAAGACACACTTAACGTGGTCTACCACATGAAAAATCTGAAGATTTAATAAACAATGTGGAAGATAGAGACCTCACTTATGGTGGATTTGATTATGAGTAATTAGATACATGCCACAATCTTTGGACATGCTCAATTTTGTGCTTAGAATTGTAGAGAAAGACACATGGGAGAACTTGTAGAGAACTCTCAATGATGCCTTTCGAAACGCACAACACCTAAATACCCTTTGGCCAAGCATGTATTTCCTCAAATTAAAAGACGGTGAAGATGTGGATGCTCTTCTTTTTGGGTTTGACGGGAAGCGGAGATCTTTGAGTACAATATCTAGAGAAATAAGAATATAAATTTTTAAAATAGATGGATAAAAATATAAATATTCCAACATTTTCAAATCAAAACGAAGTATAAGAGCTCTAGGGTCTATTATGCGGCCATAGAATACTTGAAAGTTAAATGGAGGAGACATTTATTTTTCCCTAGAGAGTTTGAAACACAAGCACTCCCCTAGATGTTACCCCTTCGTTATTGGCCCCAATAAGAAATGGAGATCAAAACATGGAGCCAAGAATATAGTCTAACGTTATTCAAGAATTAACTCATATGGTGTAAGAATAAAAATTTTTTAGTGAATATGATCCAACTATCGTGACACAGGGGAAGCAAACCTCAAATGAAAAGTCCAGAACCTATTGTGTGCTACATTGCAACGAAGAAGGAGTCTTTTCACATCAATCCTCTCATCCTAGGAGAGAGAGAGAGAGAGAGAGACAGAGAGAGAGAGAGAGAAAGAGATGGAATATATAGGATTGATCCAAATTAAAGACCCAAGTTTGCAAAGGTGAGAATCCCTAGAATCAAAATGGACAAGTGAACATTATGGAACTATTTGTGATTTCTGATGAGGCCAATGCCTTCCTAGGCAACATTAGGGGAAAAAATGAACCCTGCATGGGCCTTGTAAGGACCCCTAATTTTTAGGGATTAAAATTAATCTTGTAGTAGTTTCAGGGTACAGAATAAACCACTAGTGGTCTTTCTAAATAAAATAATATTTCATACATGTACCTTTTTGAATGGAAAAGAAAGACAATCACTAGCCATTGGATCCTCTAGAGCGATGGCACCGATCAGTCGGCGTGGGTGTTGGGACCCAAATTCGTAGATCGTGCTGTGATAGATCTCTGCAGAAAACGGGACCGTCAGATGCATGCCAAATCCAAGGGACGTGCGCAAACGAGGCTGATCATAGCTCTACAAGAAGATGCACCGTTGGATCGCGCCTCCATCCGATGGACTAGACTGAATCGCGCTTTCACCTTTTGGGGGAGCACTCTGAGCCTTTGGATTATGGGTAAGATCAAATAGTTGAAAGTGAAAGGCGCCAAAAATTCAAATGGAAGACAATCGGCGCCATCCAATTCGAAGATGAATCAATGGTATAGATTGTTGCCCGCCCCCTTCCAGCCGTTTTCTATGTAAGACACACGATTGATGGCCAATCCAAGGGTCATTATTCATTCCCTCCTTGACTTTGGCAAAAAGACATGAACCCTTCGATCTTTGAGAACATCCAAGGGATAAGATTGATTTCGTTGCACTCTCATACCACTCATGCCTAAAAAACCATGATTCCATAGCAGATTTGGAGGATTTGACCACTAAAAAACAAGGGAAGCCTAGGCCTAGTCTATGTGATTGAGGGACTAGACTGTGGCCACCACCCTCTTCTCATTGGTCCATCACTAATCACTCCTTAATCTAAAAGGCCCATGCAGGGTTCATTTTTTCCCCTAATGAGAGAGAAAAGGTGACATTTTTTGTCAACCCGAGGAGAAATGTAGAGGTACGAAAAAGGTAGGGAGGCCTTTTCAAAAAGCTCAATATTCTAAAGAAAACGAAGAGGAGAGGAAGTATATGCACTAAAGAAGGAGGAAATTTGGTTTGGATGATTTTCTCCTTGGTCAAGGCATCCCTCCTTATGACTTGGCACAGGATTTGCATGTTTCGAGTACCGATACTACTTTTGTCCTAATATTTTCTATATGTGCGAGCTTCAGAGGTCAATTGGAGAAGATATATAGTATTCAAAAAAGGAAACCCAAGGGGAAACACGCTAATAACATTTGATTGGAAAATGATGTTGATTATGTTCCCTTGGTAGATTCTTAGGTGAAGGGTAGAAAGATTAGAAAAGTATACATTGATGGGGGTGCATAGATATGTTTATAACTCAAAAATTCATGTTGAAGTTAGAATTATGCATGATGTGGACCTCAAATTTCTTTGTAAAGATGGCCAATGAAATGCATTAGCCTTACTAAAGACATTGGAAATGGATGTTCTAGCGAAAGATGCAAAGTTAGACATGAATGTAATGATAGCAGGGTTCCGAACTTAACCAATCAGTAACCGTGATTCATTGCCATGAGAGTCAAAAACAATTTGCATCTAGGTTTTTCTAGACATGCTCATTGATAGGAAACCCTCAGAGGGAGTTAGGATGAATCTATCAACTAAAAGGAATATTACACTAACTTATGAAGAGCAAGAAGAAACCATTACTAGTGAAATTAATAGTTATGATTTCTCAAATGATTATGAGTCTCACTATCAAGATTCATATTAGGATTTGAATAAAAAATTCATAAATACCCTATACTTGTGTATGATATCTCGAAGAGATGATAGCGTAGGTACTTTAAGGATTAATCCTATACTTGATTATGAAAAACTAGGAGAGATGTAATTGGTATGGTTAGGGATGCACCAGATTGTTCCCTCTAAATAGACTAGACAAGGTTTTGGAATTATACTTTTGATTACATGATGACCCATGTAGGGAAAAATAATACAAGAATATGTAAGTGATGTAAGAATTCCCAAAACTAGGGACTCATAGGTGTGGATAATAGATAACTAGATTTGAAAGGATACAATAAGCGCACAACCAAAGACTAGAGGTATGAAACGCAATGTCTGAGTTAAAAGAACTCCTTTGAGGGAGATGGAGTAGGTACAAGAAAAAGGTAGGGAGGCCTTTTCAAAAATATGAACATTATGAAGAAAACTAAGAGGAGAGGAAGGATATGCATTGACGAAGTAAGAAATTCAGTTTGGATGATTTTTTCCTTTGGAAAGGCAGCTCTCCTTATTAGTTCCGAGAGGAGTTGCATGATTGGAACCCCTATACTACTTTCGCCCAACTCTTGGTTGTGTTCGAGGTCCAAATGTCAATGGGAGAAGATATATATTACCAAAAAGAAGGGAAACCTAAGGGGAAACATGCTAAAAACATTTGATTTGAAAATGATGTTGATTTGGTTCCCTTGGTAGCTTCTCAGGTGAAGCGTACAAAGATTAGAAAAGTATACATTGATGGGGGTGGAGAGATTTGTGTTATCACTCAAAAGTTCATGTTGGAGTTAGAATAATGCATGATGTGCCCCCAAAATGGCTTTGTAAAAATGGCCAATAATTCGAAAGTGAAATGAATTGGCCTCATTAAAGACATTGGAAATAAGTGTTCTAGGAAAAGATGCAAAGTTAAACATGCATGTAATACTAGTAGGGTAGGAAGAAATTGATTGATTATCATGAGAGTAAAAAACGATTTGCATCTATGTTTTTACGGACATGCTCATTGACAGCCCACCCTCTAAGAGAGTTAGGAGCAATCTATCACTTGAAAAGATTTTTCTAGTAACTTATGAAGAGCAAGAAGAAACCATTACTAACGAAATCAATAATTATGAGTTTTCAAATGAGTATGAGTCTCTCTATCAAGGTTCATATTAGGATTAGAAAAACAATTCATAAATACCCTATACTTGTGTAATATATCTTCAAGAGATGATATTATAGGTAGTTTAAGGATAAATCCTATATTAGATTATGGAAAACTAGGAGAAATGTATTATTGTGAGGGAACCACTAGATTATGCCCTGTGACTAGACTAGACAAGATTTTGGAATTATAATTTTGATTACAAGAGCACCCATGTAGAGAAAAATAATACAAGAATATGTAAGTGAAACAAGAATTATCATACTTAGGGATTGATAGGTGTGGATAATGGATAACGGGACTAGACAGAATACAAGAATTCGACAATTGGAGACTGTAGGTATGAAACACAATATCTGAATTACAAGTACTCCTTTGAGGGAGATGAAGCAGATACAAGAAATTCTAGATAAGATCTAGCACTATGAGGCTGCAAGAGGAAAAGACTATATATCCAAGAACTCGACTAATGAGAACTACAACAAGGAGCAAGACAAGAACTAGAACTAGAACTTCGAAAATAATTACTAGGTGTTCATGACTCCTTGAGCTCCCAAGACTCACATTGACAAGACTGAGGATGTATGTGGCCCCCAAGATGCACATTGGTAGACTGAGGATGTTTGTGGACAAGCCCTCCTTATATAGGGGTTCAAGGTTCGCTACACATTGATGATGTCATGGATGATGTCAAAAATATCTCAAGATATCAAAATCCATCAAGTATGCAATCAACCTTAGGGGTTTGGCGTGCTCCAAATGTAATGGAAGCATTAGTTTCTAAAAATTCTCCATTTATCATGAGATATAGAAAATCACATGAAATTTGAGGTTTAGGATGGCTTCCTTTACCTATGATAGGTCTTAGATCCTAGGAAGTAGGAAAGGTGGGTAGATTCTGCAAGGATCTTGGACACCAAATGTCCTCTAAAAAAGGAACTTAGGTGCTTTGTTCATGAAATGGTACAAAAATGAAGTGTAGTTCTTTTTTAGAAGTTTCACCAATAAGGATTAGAATTTATCTTTCAACCCTTAGGCTAAATTTAAACATTTAAGGTACTATTGGAAATCTCTCAAAAAAATCCAATGATAGCACTAGATTGAGGCTCAAAGATACCTAGTATGGGTGGGAACTAGGTTCTAGATAATCAATTTGAGAAGAAGAGCTCAAGATACCAAGGTTGTGAACAAGAAGGTTCAATTCACCATTCATGAAATCAATATTGACAGCAAGAAGGTTCAAGAGACTATGCAAGGGTAATGAAATTAATTCAAGAGGCGATTAGGGGCTCATCATTTAGCAAAATGACCTCTAGAAGGGCACGAGAGTACTAGACTCAAGAAATCATAGGCAAGAGATGTTTGAGGCACATTGTAGGAGGGATGATCATGACTTAATCATCAACCATGGCTTTTGGGGCAAGTGACTAGCCTATCATACTTCTACATGGTAGGGCATGAGTTCAATTCCCCTTGGATACAACATAACTTAAAAGGAATTAAACTCCTTTGTGTAAGGAGATGCCACTTCGGCGATAAGACAAGTCCAAGGAACTTGAAAGTGCAATAGTGATAAGTTGAAAGATAACTTTTTTATTGAACAAATGATAAGAAGATCTAATTTATTTCAAATAATGCACATTCTAAGAGACATAAAAGATCTCATGAAGAGATAGCAAATTAGATGCACCTTTGATATATCGTACTTTTTTGGGCTCTCATAGTTATTCCTTTGTATGGGATTGTTATGCTATGGTTTCTTCTAGTCTTTGTGGTGAGAATGAGCCTATTTATTTTGATGGATCATAAAATTCAAACAACTCGATGTTTGCTATGCAATGAAAATATGATGCTATTATGAACACTTGTACTTGTTCTTTATGTAATTTGCCTCTGAGAAAAAAGGCCATCGGATCTAAATGGGTATAAAAGTTGAAACACGATCGTGATGGAATAATTGACACGTATAAGAAAAGCTATTACTCATAAGTTTTTTTCACTTCAGCTCATCATGGTTGGAAATCTAAACCAATTCAAAGACCAAGACAACATTTCTAAATGGTGAGTTGAATTAAAAAGTGTATGTATTTCATCCCCATAGTTTTGTGTTGATAGTTTATGAAAAGCAAGTCTGTAGGCTGAAAAATGAATTATATGGTTTGTTCCATGAACCACATGCTTCATATGAAAAGATACATGCCTACTTGATTGCACATGGTTTTGAGAAATATCAAACTGATAGAACCTTATATGTTAAGCCTCATGATGATGTATTTTGAATCATTGTCGTGTATGTAGATGACATGATGCTCATTGGTCCTAATAAGAAGCATATTGCTGAATTTTGGTCTGAATTGCATGCCTCTTTTGAGATGTGAGATTTGGGGCATTTGCACCATTATTTGAGCATTTGATTTCGGCAAGGTGATTGGGAAATAGTTTTGTTTAATATATATATATATATATATATATATATATATATATATATATATATATATATATATATATATATATATATATATATATATATATATATATATATATATATATATATATATATATATATATATATATATTATTGTAGTGTTTTGGCATTGAAGATGCAAACCTATCTAGTGGAGAAATCAGTTTGGAATTTATGCCCATAGAGAATAATGTTGTGGATTTTTTCACAAATGCTCTACATAGGGAGAAGTTGTGCTTCAAGCTTCTTCTTCTTCATTATGTTGTTTGCATGCTTCACTAGATCTCAATCTCCCTAGACACTTTCACATGAGGAAGTCTCCACCACATATAATTTGGTGCTCCCATTGGGGAAGATTTTATTATACTTTTAATCTAAACTTTGACTAGTTAGTTGATTACACATCTTCTAGCCACTCAAGGCCTACAAGATAAAAAAACAAATGATGATGATGAACTCAAGATACATACCACCCATTTGGCATTATCCCTAGAGTCCTTACATTGGTTTAATTCTCTGCTTACAATTTGAGAGGAAGACACATGGGAGAGATTGGAGATAACCCTGAATGATGCCTTTTTAAAAGCACAAAACCTAAAACTCTTTTGGGAAAGGATAGATACTCTCAAATTGAAAGATGATCTTTGGGTTTTCTCTTTTCTCTTTGGGTTTGAAGGGAAGTGGAGAGCCTTAAGTACAATATCTAGATCTTTCTCTAAATTTTGAAAACTAGAGAGATTAAAAAGATCCATTCCCTAAAACGTACAAATAAAATGGATTAAAAGAGATTAAGGTAATTTTTGAGGCCGTAGAATACTTGAAAAGTAAATGGAGAAAATATTTAGTCTTCAATAAAAACTTGAAACAAAAATACTCCCCTAGATGTTTCCCCTCCGTAATTGGTCCCAATAAGGAATGAGCTCAATTTCAAAATATGTAATCATGAATGGAGTTTAATGTCATTTGATATTCGATTTATATTTTTTAAGGACTAAAAGTTTCACTAAACTCAACTATTCACAAAGAGAGAATCTAAACCTCAAAGGAACATGCAAGAACCTATTGTCTCCTACAATTGCAATGAAGAATACACTTTTTGAATCAATGCTCTCATCTTATAAGAGTGAGAAGTGGGATATATAGGATTAGTCCTAATGAAAGTCCGAGGGATGGAAAGAATTTGAACCCTCATAATAAAAATGCACAAGTGAACATTGTGGAATTATTTGTTGTTTGTAACTAGGAGGCTGATGTCACTCTAGCACAATGGTGAGTACCAACATGAGGAGATCCACCTTGTAAATGTCAATCCGTAGAGAGATGAGGAACGGTATGAAGAGAATAGTCAAGTGAAGGCACATGTGTGTGAGTGAGATGCATACAAATACACACACACACAAGGCTAGAACAAAGAGAGGAACTGTTATTAGCTCCTTCAGCACACACACACACACACACAGAGGTAGAAAGAAGACGAAACAGGAATCAAAAACAGAGAAACAATGGACACGATATTGGGTGCAATCTCCCCTCGTGTACTCTGATGGACGAGTCTCTCAGAGTACATATATGTATAGGTTTATTTCTCTTATGTCCTGGCAAATAGAAGTTACATGAGGGCTATCACTTTTAGAAGTGTCTTTTAGGAAAAACTACTTTATTTAGAAAAGTTGTCGCTTTCTAAAGCGAACCACTATTTTTACAACAAGATAAACCTAAATATAACTATTATGGAAGTGTTCAATTTAGTCTTCGATCGAGTGTTCGATTTAGTCTTTGAATCTATTTATTTATGCACATCCACTTGTATCCACGCCCTCATGCTTCTTCAGCTGCTAAATCAAACACAACCACATTAAAACCTTTTGGACATTTAAAACATTAGAAATCCATTTAATCTTCCATGATTCCATAAAATACAACATGCCTCCCAGTTGACAAGCAACTGACATGAGTTGATAAATATAAAAATAGACATGCATGATGAGTTGCATGTCCCATCACTGAACAATATTACGCATGAACCATGTAAAATACATGCATGGAATCGGAAACCTAAAAGTTTAATGTAATTGGGAATGATATGCATAAATTAAATTATTATAGTGAGGTGATAAGGAGGTCTTATGTATCCATTCTGATTCCTCAAGTGAGTGGTTTCTATATTTGACTAAATCCCTATGATATTGCTTACCAGTTCATGAAGTGGTAATGTCATAATCTATTACTTTCTCGAGAATTAACATTTCTGCATCCTCATCAAGGAAAGGAGGATCATCTAAAATAGGCATGAGTGGAAGTACCTTGAAAAGATTTCAACAAAATTATATGGAAAGAATTATTTATACCCTAATGAGAAGGTATATCTAATCGAAAAGAATTTTCATTTATTTTCTCAATAATGCGAAAAGGTGCATAATACCATGGGGCAAGTTTTACCTTAGGATGTTGAGAAATATTTTTTAAATGCCTTTTAATGATTTGTAACCAAACTAAATCAGTTTCATTAAATTTTTTGGCTATGCGCTTCTTATTAATACTATGCATGTAACATTCTTGACTCTTCCTAATATGCTCATGCACTTCAACAAGTTTAGAAATATAATCTTGTGCAAAAGAATCAGCCATAGGAATCTCAGTTTGAGTGAGACACATGGGAGTGGGAAGCTTTCTTCCAATAAAAAATTTCACATGGTACATGACCAGTAGTAGTGTGTGGGGTGTTATTATATGCAAACTGAAGTAAAGGGAGTTTTTCATCCCAATTACTTGGATTATCTAAAGAGTAAAAATGTAATAAATCCAAAATAGTGCTATTTGTAACCTCACTTTGACCATTACTTTTAGGATGAAATGCAGAACTAAAGTCTATTTTTTATCCTAGATGTTGAAATAATCCACCCAAAAATGGTTACAAAAACAAACATCTCGATCTTAAAGAGTAACTTTGGGAAAACCATGATGTGGAAAAATACATTTAATAAATAACTTAGCTGCTTGAGGTGCATTTAAAGACTTTTTAGAAGGAATGAAGTACGCATTTTTACTAAACCTATCAACAATTGTCCAAATCATATCATTGTGAGATGCAATTGTAGGAAGATAGTAATGAAATCTGTTGAGCCCATAAAAGTCATGTTGGTCAAAGTCAACTACACTCAAAGTCAAAAGATCAAAGTCAACTGATCAAAGTCAACTGGTCAAAGTCAATAAGGTTAAGGTCAAAGTCAATAGGTGCAAAGTCAAAGTGCTAAAATGCAGGTGTCAAAGTGCATAGGTAGTGCACAATTAATTGTCCACAAAGGGTAAATTGGAGAAAGTGAGTTGTAGGTTGCAGAGGTATTTTCTCTAATTTCCCTAAGGTTCAAAGTGTGTTTTAAAGTGTTTTGGAAGGTTCAGGTGAACCCCCCCCTTAGGTGCAAAAGTGAAGACTTAAAAGGAAATGTGAAGGTATGTGAAGCGGCAACGTACGCACAGGTGAAAGTATGACCTTCCCCATTAAAATTTTGGGTTTTAGTCTAAAGTCACTACAGGATGAAATAGTGAGTCGTTGGCTGCCACTTGGGAAGACAATCTTGGGACATCAAAGTCAGCACCAAGATATCATTGTAGTTAGGAGCGTACGTGATCGACACACTCAAATCTAGGCAAGGTCTATTCTTGGACCAATCTTAGAGTAAGCAAGAGAGGCATAGTCTAAGGGAAGCAAGAGAGAGAAGTGGAAGAGTCACCAGAGTGCGACGCAGAGAAGTGGAAGTGCAAGGTGCATGGAGTGTGACTAAGGATTTGTGCAGAGAGTGCTAAGCTATACTTTCCCAAGGATCTCAAGCTCTCATTGCAGGGTGCGCATGCCGACAGAAGGTATTCACTCCTCCCCCTTTGTGGAAGCTTGGTGCAAGGTGTGCACAAGGATAAGATTGAAGCAGGTGGAGGTGTGGTGCAGAGGAAGCGGGTGGCAAGAGGACTTTGGGATATTGGGTATTTTATAATTGAGCACTCTGTGTGATTGTGCACAGAAGTATTGGCTTGTATTTTGCTTCAAACATTTTAATTGTCTTACTGTAATCAATCCGCAGAAGCTTCCAAGGTGTATTTCCTCTAATGGTCTTTTCATTTTCTCCTACAAACCCTCAAACTCCTTCTTGTCTAAGAATCCCCCCAACAAAATTTGGCACACGCGGTGGGACCTCCACGGAGATTTGAGCTTAGGAGAAACCAAGTGCAAAGCATAGAAGAGATCAAGTGTCGACAGAACAACAGTGCTTCTTCATCAAACAAAAGGTAAATATTCTTATCAAGTGTCTCATATTCAGTGGGCTATGAGCTGCTCATGACCGCAACCCGGTCCCAAACATTGAGGGTCACCTGCAAGCAGACAAGAAGGAAGGTTGTTAGAAGGTCCCCCAGTCCACTATCTTCAACATCATCAGTCAAGAGCATGGCGGGTCAGGTAGACTTGGAAACTTTACTCTCTAGATTAAATATAAAGTTTCCTTCTTTCAAAGGCCTAGCTCAGGAGGATCCGGATGAACACATTAGAAGGTTTTTGGCACTATGTAAGACTAGAGGCCTAATGGGTAAGGAGGATGCCTTTTTGATTCTCTTCCCTACCACATTAGAGGGATTAGCTGATAAGTCGTTCAGCTAGTTTGCTGAAAACCATTTTACCACTTGGGATGTGATGAAAGATGCTTTTAAAAATCAGTTCCTGCATGGCAACACTACAGAGATTATCATAGAAGAGCTAGAGAATTTAAGATTAGGTCTAGGAGAAAAGTTCCCAGAGTTTGTGACTCAGGCCAAAGCACTAATGGCCAAATTGCCAGATCCACCACACAATTTTTTTGTTAAGAAATGGTTAGCTAAGCCCCTATGAGTGGCCACCCAATGCAAAATAAAGGAATTAGTGTTACCTACAGCCTCCATAGAGGAGTTCATCAGCACAGCCACACGCTTGGAGCAGATAAGGTACCAGTATGGAGCAATTTCTTCCCAACCAACATATGGTACAGAAATGGAGGATCCAATGATACAGCTAAGGAAAGAGCTGGAGGGCTTAAAAAGAAATAAGCCCTACAAAGAGGAGGAGAATGCTGTTGCTGAGTTGAGAAGGGAGATTGAAGCACTAAAGCTCCAAAAGGAGGAGGAGGCCCAGGCAGAGGAATTGGCTCAGCTGCGATAGGAGTTGCAGGAGCTCAAAGGAGGTGGCATCAAGAGTGGACTTTGGTGTTCCATGTGCAGCAAGCAAGGTCACATAGTAAGTGAATGTCCTCTGTTAAGTGTGACTTGTCAATTATGTAGGAAAGTTGGCCATGAGGCTCATGAATGCCAATAAAGAGGAATGCCTGCAACGACATACTGGACAAAAGGAGGACCCCCAACACCAGCAAATGTGATGGCTGCTGCACCAAATCAAGGTAGCAACTATAATCCTAGACAGAGAAATAACTTTGGAAATGGGCCTAGGAGGCCAATCATTTGTTTCAGATGTGGAGAATGCAGGCACTATCAAAGTAGGTGCACCCTACCAGAAAATGCCCCTCCTTGCAAGAACTGCCCTGATGCAAGAGACCATTATACAAATTGTTGTCCTAAGAATGAAGCCTGTTCATTCGGGCCTCATATTCAAATGATTTCGGTGCACAAAGAAGAAGCGTGTGATCGGGTCAATGAGCCATCACCATCTACCAGGGTGGTGCAATTAGAAGAAATAGAATCTTTGACTATGCAGACAAGAAGCAAGGGGAAGGCTCAAGCAGACATAGGACAAGGGTCAAAGATTAAGGAATGGAATCAAAACAGAGAACCTTCTGAAGATAAAGTCACCACAGGTGCAGATACAAGTCAAAAAGGAGATCTCATATGCACCAGTGATGCCATTGGGCATGCCTTCAACAGGGCTCATGAGGAGTTTGATAAGTCAACTGGAGCCCAGGCTGTCAAGGAATCAGAGGCTTCAGAACTACTCAAGTCCATGAAAAAGGAGGTTAGTATTTTTGATTTAATAAAGATGGATGGGAAATTCAGGTCAGAGTTATTGCAGATAATTGATGAAGCTTCCACTACAAGTTTGGTGGCAAAAACTGTTGTTTTACATAAAGGAAAAATTGTAGGGGAAGCACCCCTTACAGATTATAAAAGTCCTCGGCTGACAGTATCTATCAAGGGTCATGAATTTCAAGGAGTTATTGTGGATGGTGGTTCTGGCATTAACTTGATGCCTGAACATACAATGGAAAAGATTGGACTCCACCCTTCAAGGCCTGCAAATTTCACTGTTACTTTGGCAGATCAGAGCAAAGTAAGGCCCTTGGGAGTGATCCCAAAAGTTCCACTTGAAGTACAAGATCTATTCATTTTGGATTTTGTGGTTTATAAATTGCCCCAGGTTGAAGGAGGATTTCCCCTCTTAATTGGACGACCATGGCTGAGGCATGCAAGTGTCATTCATGATTGGGGCAAGGACACTATGTGGGTACAAAAGAAAG
Organism: Ceratopteris richardii; assembly: GCA_020310875.1. Lineage (NCBI taxonomy): Eukaryota > Viridiplantae > Streptophyta > Polypodiopsida > Polypodiales > Pteridaceae > Ceratopteris > Ceratopteris richardii. The sequence continues at coordinate 18,522,054 of CM035435.1, read as the reverse complement.
GGCAAGACCTGACACAGATTCATTTAGAAGAGGGCCTAGATAATCAAGGAAACACTAGCATGATGCAAACAGTTGGTATATGCATGGAAACAGAATTGGAGTATCAACCCCAAATAGATTTCGAGGAAGAAGAGCATATTCTAAATTGGCTCCAAGTAGGCAACTCTTCCTCTTGTTTTGGAATTTTTCTTAATAATTCTTGCACGACTAAAGGTTATGGTGAAGATAAGGAGAAAGTCCAAGTTGATGGATTGGGAGAGCCCATCACAGACCACAGAAGGGGCAGGAAGACGCCCCTCAAATACAACTTGGAGGAGGATATGAAAACCACAGATAAAGAGGTTACTAAAGCTAAAGGCAAGGTAAAAAATTCTAGTGAAGAATGTTCTTTCCCAATTCAAGAAATCCCTGCAGGATGGATGCAGGACAAGGAGGAACACATTGAAGTCCAAAATACACCTGCTTATGAAGCAATGCACGAAAAGCTAGTAGAAGAAGACAAGGAAGAAGATGAGCACGAAGATAATATGGTAGAGAGAAATCCTCTCCAAGAAATACAATTAGGCACTCAAGACAATAATCGGCCAGTTTATGTGGCCACTTGGTTGTGGAACCACCCAGGGCTCCTTGAAAAGGTAAAATCATTCTTGACCCATTATACAGATGTTTTTGCCTGGCATTATAAAGACTTAGAAGGAGTGCCTGCAACTTATGGAGAGCATAGAATCCCTCTGGTTGATGGAGCCAAACCCATAAGAGGGAAGAGTTATAGACTTAATCCAAAATATGCTGAAGTTGTCTATGTGGAAGGATGCAGGAAACATCATTCTTGTAGAACACTCAGAGTCGCTCTCACCTATGGTTATAGTACCAAAGAAGAATACTAATAAAATCAGAATTTGTGTTGACTTTAGAGCACTCAACAAGGTGACCATTCCAGATGGGTTCCCAATGCCTTTTGCAGAGCAGGTCATTGAAGAAGTGGCTGGGCATGCATTATATAGCTTTATGGATGGATTTAGTGGCTATAATCAAATATCAGTACACCCAGAGGATCGTGAAAAGACTGCTTTTATCACACCTTGGGGAACATATGTGTATGTAAAAATGCCATTTGGGCTCAGAAATGCTCCAGCCACATTTAACAGAACGGTCAATCTCATTTTTAGCCCCCTATTGCTGGAATCACTTAGAATCTTCATGGATGACTTCTCTTCGTTTTCAGGTTCTCACAAAGAAACTCCTCTAGATTGTTTGGACCATCACTTGAGGCAGCTGCATAATGTTTTCAAGAGATGCAGGGAGACTAAGCTAAAGCTCAATCCAAACAAATGTCATCTCCTTGTGACAGAAGGAACTCTCTTAGGACATGTGGTGTCGGCTAAAGGTATGGCCCCGGATCCTGACAAAATCATTTCTATATTAAAGTTGCCTAAACCTAAATCTCCTAAAGAGATTCAGAGTTTCTTGGGGCATAGTGGATACCATAGAAGGTTTATAAAAATGTATGCAGAGATAGCCAGACCACTAGCTAGACTTACAGGTAAGGAAGTACCTTTTAAATGGGAAGAAGAGGAGGAAAAAGCATATCAAACATTATGGTTTAGGTTAGTGTCTTCTCCTATTTTGATCACACCTGAGTGGTCAAAAATCTTTCATATACATGTAGATGCCAGTGCCTATGTAGTGGGGGCAGTTTTGACCCAGCCCAGTGAAGAATTTAAAGTGGACAAACCAATTCAATATGCCAGTAGAATCTTGACCAAGGCTGAAAGGAATTACAGTACTACAGAAAGGGAAGCCCTAGCAATGGTTTTTGCTGTCCAGAAATTCCGTCATTACTTACTAGGAGTAAAATTTATTATTATAACAGATCACCAACCACTAAAATACTTGCTCAACAAACCACAAGCCACTGGTAGAATATGGAGGTGGTTATTATTGTTCCAAGAGTTTGATTTTTCTGTAGTCCACAGACCAGGTAAAGAAAATGTTATGGCGGATCACCTATCCAGAATGAATATGATGAATCAAGCTAGTGGAATCAATGATGATTTTCCTAATGCCCATATGTTCGCTATACATGCTCAAGGTTGGTATTATGAAATAAAAAATTTCATTAAAACTGGTTTGTATCCAGAAAAAGCTAATGATGTGCAAAGGAAGAGACTGCTAATCAAGAGTAGACCATATACCTTCATTGAAGATAAATTATATAGACAGGGCAAGGACGACAGGTTTAGGAAGTGTTTGGAAGAAGAAGAAGTGAGGGAAGTCCTTCACTCTGCACATGAAGGAACAGGTGGTGGGCACCTTCCAGGGAATATTATGAGTCAGAGGATATTGGATGCTGGTTTATGGTGGCCTACACTATTTAAGGATGCAGATGAATGGGGAAAGGCATGTGACGTTTGCTAGAGGTGTGGACCTAAGCCAACAAAGCAGAGGCATAGCCCCTTGACTGTTTCCACTTCGTGGAAACCATTTGAGAAGTGGGGGCTCGATTTTGTACGGCCCATCTACCCTCCCACGATTCCAAAAAGAGAGAAATATCACTTGATAGCTACAGATTATGCAACAAAGTGGGTTGAAGCTATTGCCTCCCCCGACTGCACTACCCAAACTGTTGCTGATTTCATTTACAGTAGCATCATTTGCAGGTTTGGATGCCCACTTGAAATTTGTATAAATCAAGGTACCCATTTTGTCAATAAGGTCCTGCAGAAAATTTTCAATAGGTATAGAATTCTACATAGGACCTCTTGTGCTTACTATCCAAGAGCCAATGGACAGGCTGAATCGACAAATAAGGTTTTAATCTCAATGTTAAGAAAGGAGTGTATGTTATAGCCCACTTCCTGGGCCATTGCTTATCAAGGTACCCTATGGGAATGCAGATTAGCCTACAAAGAGGCCACGTGATACTCTCCATTCCAACTAGTTTATGGCATATTGCCCATTGAGCCCTTTGAATTCTTACATGGATCACCTAAGATAGCATTCATGTAGGGCAAGAAGGATTGTGATGTCTCTCAGAGGCTCGGAGCACTACATAAAGTGGAGGAGATTCGTCTACTAGCAACAAAACAATTGATAGAGACTCAGATGAAGAGGAAGGAGGCACATGATCAACATCCGTGGAACAACAACATTGAAGCAGGCATGTTAGTTCTTCTCCATAGACCTCATCTTCATACACAATTGAGAGGAAAATGGCTTCCACATTGGGAAGGATCTTATAGAGTCAAAACAATGCTAAATTGGGGTGCTGTGGAGTTAGAGATGCTAAAAGGAGAGGCCTTGCCACTCGTCAACATATCAAGGCTCAAGGCATATCATCAACAAACTTGAAGAAGTATGGATCATCTGGAACTGCAAAATCTGTCCAGGTTGTACATAGCTTTCTCATCTCATTTTGCTCAGTTTAAGTAGTTTTCTTTATCAATTTCATTCTTGTTCCTGGAGTTTTTAGCAAACCTAGAAGGCATTTCATAACCTCTGCAAACGAAAAACTTTTGGGTATTTTTTGGAAATTTTTCTAGCAATTTTAGCATTTTTCTAGCATTTTTTATCCCTTTCCCATGTCATTTTCTTGCCAAATAGGAGGAATAAAAGGAGGCTCTCTGTGGTTTGATGAAAGAAATGGGGCCTAGCCGTGTAGAAAATTTCATGAGAATTTTTACAGAACTTTTTGGCAATCCTTTTGGCATTTTTTTGGATTTTTCCTTCCTTTTTTTTATTTTTTGGGTTATTTTCCACAAAAAAAAAAAGCCCCCAGGAATTACGGGTTGAGGCATTAAAAAAAAAAAACCACCCCCCCCTTTCCCCCCCCCCACCGACCACCACCGACCACCCCCCCCCACCCCCCCCCCCCCATTTTTTATTATATTTATTTTTATTTTATTTATTTACTTTAGTTTTTATTTTATTTTTATTATTATTATTATTATTTTGCTTTTTTCTCACTGAGCGTGAAAAAATATATATATATATATATTATTATTATTATTATTATTACATATTTTTTTTACTTTTTATGGCTCAAAGCTTTTGGCTCTGGATTGTGCCTCGGTTGGCCGTTTTTTACAAAAATGGAGTCATTTTCATGTTTTTTGGCACCTCTGGACTCAGTTTTTTACTTTATTTTTCTAGATTAACACATTTTCTATGCGTTTTGGTCAAACCCTCAAGTTTTGAGCACATTTATCACATGTTTTTATTTCTCTACATTTTCCACATGGTATATTCTCACCTCATCTTACATTTGGTTTTTCTATTTCCCATATGTACCCTCTGTGGCCCTCCAGTTTCATCATTTTAACCCCCTCCAGACCCCTGATTCGTATTCCTAATCCCTCCCTTTATACAATCTACCTACCCACATCATCACCCCTCCCTGCCCCATCCATCTCCGCACCCTCAGCCCTCCCTTCCCATTCCTTTCTACCCTCCATTTCCATCCTTTTTGCTTTTCCATAAAAACATCCCACTTCTGGTTCTTTTCTGGTGCTTGTTCTGGTGGAATTGGTTGCTGCTCAGATGTCCTCTTCCAGTTTTTGCACCTCCATTATCATGGTGTCTTATATGCTCAGCGATTCGGCTATAGCTCTCCGGGACGGAGAGCACATTAGGTGGTGGGCAACTCTTGAGCCCATAAAAGTCATGTTGGTCAAAGTCAACTGCAGTCAAAGTCAAAAGATCAAAGTCAACTGGCTAAAGTCAACTAGTCAAAGTAAATGAGGTAAAGGTCAAAGTCAACTGGTGCAAAGTCAAAGTGCTAAAATGCAGGTGTCAAAGTGCACAGGTAGTGCATAATTAATTATCCACAAAGGGTAAATTGGAGAAAGTGAGTTGCAGGTTGCAGAGGTATTTTCTCTAATTTCCCTAAGGTTCAAAGTGTGTTTTAAAGTGTTTTCGAAGGTTCAGGTGAACCCCCCCTTAGGTGCAAAAGTGAAGACTTAAAAGGAAATGTGAAGGTATGTGAAGCGACAACGTACACACAGGTGAAAGTATGGCCCCCCCATTAAAATTTTGGGTTTTAGTCTAAAGTCACTACAGGACAAAACAGTGAGTCGTTGGCTGCCACTTGGGAAGACAATCTTGGGACATCAAAGTGAGCACCAAGATACCATTGCAGTTAGGAGCGTACGTGATCGACACACTCAAATCAAGGCAAGGTCTATTCTTGGACCAATCTTAGAGTAAGCAAGACAGGCATAGTCTAAGGGAAGCAAGAGAGAGAAGTGCAAGAGTCACTAGAGTGCGACGTAGAGAAGTGGAAGTGCAAGGTGCATGGAGTGTGACTAAGGATTTGTGCAGAGAGTGCTAAGCAATACTTCCCGAAGGATCTCATGGTCTCATTGCAGGGTGCGCGTGCCGACAGAAGGTATTCACTCCTCCCCCTTTGTGGAAGCTTGGTGTAAGGTGTGTGCACAAGGATAAGCTTGAAGCAGGTGGAGGTCTGGTGCAGAGGAAGCCGGTGGCAAGAAGACTTTGGGATATTGGGTATTTTATAATTGAGCACTCTGTGTGATTGTGCACAAAAGTATTGGCTTGTATTTTTCTTCAAACATTGTAATTGTCTTTCTGTAATCAATCGGCAGAAGCTTCCAAGGTGTATTTCCTCTTCTGGTCTTTTCATTTTCTCCTACCAATCCTCAAACTTCTTCTTGTCTAAGAATTCCCCCAACAAAATCCATAGAAATTTGTTCCCATGGTCCATGAGGTATAGGAAGTGGCATTAATAATCCAAATGGTTTACCATGATGTCCTTTTACACCCTCACAAAATTCAACATATTTTTCCATGTTAGGACAAAAGAAGAAATCTTTACATGGAAAAATAGTACTTTGTATGCCCCTATGACCCATATATGGTGGTTCATGCATCTCTTTCATAACAAACTCTTTGAATACTTGTGTAATGCATAACTTGTGTTGAAAATACAAGAATCCATTATGAAATGTGTAATGATCCTCATGATGTGATGTGGAATTATTGAAAGCAATCCATGCTTGTGAAAAATACAGCTCACATGCATAAGTGGAAATCATATCATGAAATGAATGAATCTGAATAGCAAAAATACTATTAATTGAAACAGTAGTTGTTTGTGGGGATGGGAGATGACTTAAAGCATCAGCTACAACATTAGCTTTTCGTGGGTGATATTGAATAAGAGGTTGGAAGTTTTGTAGAAATGAAGCCCATTTAATATTTCTATCGGAAATCAATGGTTGATGTAATAAATGCTTAATAGCTTGTTGGTCGGTTTTAATTAGAACTTCCGAACCCATAAGTTAATGTTTGCAAATTTTCAATGCATGCAAAACAGATAACGGTTCCTTATCATATGTACTATAATTGCATTCAGAAGTTTTGAGTTTCCTACTTTCAAATGCAAGAGGATGATCATTTTGCATTAAAACATCACCTATACTAGAACCACTAGCATCTGTAACTACGTGAAATGGTTGTGCAAAATTAGGTAATTGTAGAACATGCACATGAGAAAGTGCATAATTAAGTTTATCAAAAGATTGGTGTTGGGATACTCCCCATACAAAGTTTAGATTTTTCTTCAATAATAAAGTAAGGGGAAGGGCTACATAAGAAAATCCCTTTACAAACTTTTGATAAAAGCTAGCTAATCCTCAAAATGAACGGACATCATTCACTGATTGAGGTTTAGGCCATTCCTGAATTACTTTAATCTTCTTGGGATCTACATGAACACCTTCCCTACAGACGATATATCCAAGATACTCTATCTCGTTTTGGAAGAAACAACTCTTTTTAGAATTAGCGTAAAGTTTATTTTATGTAACAAATCAAAGACTCTTGCTAAATGAGTTTCATGTTCATTGTCATTCCTACTATAAATAAGTACATCGTCAAAGAAGACAAGAACAAAGTCTTGATATTCAAGGAAAATAGTATTCATCATACGTGCAAAGCTAGCAGGTGCATTGATAAGTCCAAAAGGCATTACCATGAATTCAAAATGGTCCTATTGACTTCTAAAAGCAGTTTTATAAATGTCATGCAATGTCATTCTTATTTGATGATACCCAGATTTGAGGTCTATTTTACTGAAAACACAAGCTCCACGAAGTTTATATAGCAATTCATCTATCCTAGGGATAGGATACCTATTCTTAATGGTAATTTTATTAAGTGCTCTATAATCAATGCACATTCTATACGTCTTGTTCTTCTTTTCAACTAAAAGAACAGAGGCTCCAAAAGGAGACGAGCTAGACCGTATTAGTCCTTTATTGAGTAAATCTTTAACTTGTCTAGATATTTCATTTTGGTGTAAAGGTCCATGCATATAAGGTGCGTTATGAGGAGGAGAGCTACTAGGAATTAAATCAATCCTATGGTCAAGAGATCCCCGAGAAGGTGGTATTGCAGAAGGAAAATCAGCCATAAAATAATCCTTATACGAGTCCATAAATGACTTATGTGCACTTCGAAGTGTATGTGTATAATTAGTTCTATTATTCACAAAGACAATACATGAGTCTTCATTTCAAAATTTGGAAGTAATCGTGTATGTATCATAATCAATGCAGGGGTTGTAATGATGTCGAAATGGCATGCCAAGCATAACATCATATGACTGCAACAGAGCAATTAAAAATGAATGTTCATCTATATATGATCCTATACAAATTTGAACATTATGTACCTCATTTGTAACATTATAACTATTCCCTATAAATGCACCCTTAACCTTATATATAGAAGAATGATTAGTAAGGTTAAGATTTTTAACTAGCTTATGAGAAATAAAATCATGCGAGCTACCATCGTCGTGTAAAACATTTACTACTATGCCATTAATGGTGCCATGCATGTAGAGTAGAGAATGGTTAGAAATTCCACGACCCAAGGTACTTACTTCTTGCTCTAATACTTCTTCAAACCAGTTAGGTTCAGTGTCACCAGCAACAACCTCCATGTTGTGTACTTGAGCTTCAATGGGTTGCCTATTAATAGGTCTCATCCTACAGACATCTTTGGTATGACCAATCGTTCCACAATTCCAACAAGCTATATGGGCTCGTTATTGTTGAGCATTCATCATCGTATTTTAAAGAGTGGTAGGTTTGTGCGGCTGGCCAAGGGGTGATTTGTCGGAAAGTAGGTGAAGCGAATGTAGTAAAAGGACGCTTAAAAGGAAAATTGGCTTTGATTAGTGGTTGAGGTTGATGATTTTGTTGTAAGCAAAGTGTTTTGGTGATAGATTAGAACTACTTTTCAGCATCATGCGCAAAAGAGATAGCTTCATACAAGGTTATAGGTCAGAGGGTATGGAGATTTTCTTGAATTCCCATATCCAAGCCATCTTCCTATTTTCGTTGCAAACATGTGTGAGATCATCTTGGAAATTGTAAAAGGAAGAGGGAGGTGAAAGTTGATGTAAATATGACAAAAGAGAGATAAAGATATAACTCAAAGAGATGGAGTAGTGGTTAAAGTACGTCCCTTGTAAGTAGGAGGTTGTGGGTTCAAATCCTTCTACCTTAGGGAATCTAAAACTCCTTATTGCCACTCAAAATTAAAATTGCCTCGTGCGTAGCCAACACCTGCTAACGATCGCCAAGGGAGCCTTGGGTGCCAATGTTGCGAATGTATTGCCTAAGTTATTACCTAAGTTATTGCCTAAGTTCTATGCCTTAGTCGATGCCTTGGAGTAAACCGAAGGAGTAAACATAGGTGTAAACATAGGTTCTAGTTCAAGAATGAGAACAGAGACAGAAGCAGAAGCCAAACCGAAGCGGAAGCGGATGCGGATGTGGATTCAGATTTGGATTCGGATTGCAAACAGAGCAGACATGGATCACAAACAGAGAACACAAACAAACCCCTCCGGAGTGATTTGTGCCAGGCTCTGATACCACTGTTATCAGGTCCTTCAACGCACGCATACATAGAGGCAGAAAGAAGATGACACAGGAATCAAAAACAGAGAAACAATCGACATGATATTGGGTCCAATCTCCCCCTGTGTACTCTGATGGATGAGTCTCTCAGAGTACACGTATTTATAGGTTTATTTCTATTACATCCTGAAAATAGAAGTTACATGAGGGCCATCGCTTTTAGAAGCGTCTTTTAGGAAAAACTACTTTATTTACAAAAGGCATCGCTTTCTAAAGCGAACCACTTTTTTTACAACAAGATAAACCTAAATATAACTATTCTAGAAGTCTTCGATTTAGTCTTTGAATTTATTTATTTACGTGCATCCACTTGTATCCATGCCCTCATGGTTCTTCACCTCCTAGATCAAACAAAACCACATTAAAACCTTCTGGACATTTAAAACATTTAAAATCCATTTAACCTTCCATGATTCCATAAAATACAACAGGAAGCTTCAATCTCCAATAAGCTAACCTCAAAAATCAGCTCTCTAGCTCTTTTTATAGTTTTTCATTAGCTTTGTCCCTCTCCAAACGTAGTACCCCTAGTTACTCCTTGCCTTGAAAAATATGAAGTTGTGAAAACATGAAATGGTATTTACAATGGTTATTAGTGATCAAGGTCACTGTTTTTATAGGGATTTCTTCTAAGAATTTTACATATACTCCTTGGAGCTCCCTACAGGCTCCCTCTTCTTGTGTGTCCACTCTTTTTATGTGTTCCCCTACCTTGTGCTTGACCTTGAGTGCCAACACCAAGCTATGCGGAAAAGGTTTGCAATGTTCTCCTGTTTGGGCACATATGCCAAACTGATCTCTCTAATAGAGAAGCCCTTTCTAACCTAATGATAGTGCACCTCAATGTTCTTAGTGTAAGCATGGAATACAAGGTTCCTTGCATCAACCAATGCACTCCGACTCTTAGTAAAGATGGTGGTGGTAGAAGACTTACCACCACCCAAATCAGCCATAGGGCATCGAAGCCACACACACTCAATAGTTACTATGGAAGCTGCACTATACTCAACCTCATAACTAGAAGTGGCCATAGTAGGCTGCTTCTTGCTCAACCAAGATATGTATGAGAGGGTTGCATACTTCAAGGCCAAAACATTGTAACAATGTGTCAATATATTTTGATTCACACAAATTTATTCCACCACTAACCTGAATAAAATGAATGCCCAAATAGACATGAAAATATTGAAAATTTGAGATCTCAAATGAGGCATGCAAAGCAGCCTTAAAATCAGAAATATGCTTCTCATGAGGACTAGTGAGGAGCATGTCATCAGCATAGGAAACAGTAATTAGAAGCACATCATTTGCATGCTTAACATATAAGGTGATCTGAGTTTGACTCTTCTCAAAACCATGTGCAATCAGATAGGCATGTATCCTTTCATACCAAGCATGTGGTGCTTGCTTCAAAGCATATAATGCCGTTTCTAACCTGCACACTTTTTCCTGTCCTTTTTGCACAAAACCACAGGGCCCAAAAGCATACACTTCTTCATGCAAATCACCATTCAAAAATGTAGTTTTAATATCCAAATGATGTATGTTCTAAGCATGGTGAGCTACAAGTGCAGAGAGGCTATGAATAGTAGCCATTCTACATGTAGGAGCAGAGGTCTCATCAAAATCAATGGCTCTTTCTTTAGCATAATCCTTTGCAACAAACCTAGCCTTATACATGTTAAGTGTTCCATCACGCTTATGCTTCAGCTTGTACACCCGCTTAGTGCCAATTGCCATCTTGCTAGGAGATAAGTCACATAAAGACCAAGCACCATTTTTCATAATAGTGTCATATTTTGATTCTATAGCAGCCATCTAATTTTTAGAATTCTATGCTTCATCAAACAAAATACGATCATTGTTATCAAAAGGACTAGAGGTAGCCATAGCATAGCAATCGCATGGAAAAGAAGCACTATGAGAACCTTAATGAGTATGATATAATAGAGGTGCATCTAGCTTGCTATCTCATAAAGTCTACACCAACCATTTAGACATAGGTTTTGCCTCCTATTTATCGCCTCTATCATCAATAGGTGCACAGTTCTCCATTGAAAAAAGCATTTTTGATGTCAAGTTGAAATAATGGCCATCTCCTTGAAGCACTAATCGCTATTAATTGTCTAATTGTTCCCATCTTTGCAACAGGGCTAAAAATTTCATCCTAATCTATGCCTTGTGTTTGTTTAAATCCTTTGGCAACTAATATAGCTTTATATCTAGCTAGTGAACCATCAGCATTCCTCTTTACTTTAAACACCCATTTGTTTGAAAAATCTTCATACATTCTTTCTTTGGCACTAGCTCCCATGTGTGATTATCTTTGAGAGCTTTGATCTCCTCTTTCATAGCTTGCTTCCGTTCCTTTTGTGTGCAAGCTTCTTCATATGTCTTAAACTCTTTGTGTTTGATAACCTACATTATGTATGCAAAATGTTTCACCATGAAACTAACATAACATAGGTTTTGAGTTGGATACCTTGGCCTTGAAGATCTTCTTTCATTGCCTTTAGAAAGTTTCTTCTTTAACCTATTCAGCTTTACCTTTGGAGTGATTACCTCTTCATATTGTTCTTCACTTGCATCTATTTCATTGTTTTGAGTAGCACTTGCTTCTTTGGCTCTACTATGAGCTAAATTTGGAGACAAAGAATGACTCCCCCGCCTTGTTGAACATTCTTCATTTGATGTAGATGCCTCGAGACCTTAAAGATTTGTCCTTGATTGTTGAATATCTCTTTGATTTGTTCCTACATAATCATCACAATCTTCTTGAAGAATGTTTTCCTTTTGTTTATCTTCACACCATGGTCATAGTTCATTAAAGACCACATCTCACGAGACTATTAATTCCTTTGTTCTAGGGTTGTTTTTTGCTTCGTCAAGTAGCCGATGAAAATGCATTTTTCTGACCTTGGTTCCATCTTTGTTCTAACTTCTTATGGAATGTGAACAAAGCAAACACATCCAAACACTTTGAGGTGTGTAAGATTAGGTTTCTTACCGGAATATACCTCCTTTGAAGTCAAGTGATGTATTCCCGATGTTGTGCACCTATTCATCAAGTAAATGCTGATTGTTGTAGGTTCAGCCCAATAGTACAATGGTACCTTCATCTCATTGAGCATGCATCTTGCAATTTCAGAAACTTGCCTATTTTTCTCTCAGCTACTTCATTTTGTTGTGGTGTATACCTACAAGTAAACAGCCTTTTGATTGCGTTCTCTCGTAGAAAATGTGAAAATTCTTTGGAGAAGTATTCTCCTCCACAATTGGACCTTATGATTATGATATACCTTCTTATTTCTTTTTTAACTTCAACTTTGAATCTTTTGAACATAGAAAAGACCTCTGATTTTTGTTTCATAGAAAACAACCATACCTCTCTTGAGTGATCATCAATAAAGCTGACAAAAAATCTATTATCTGCCATTGATGCCTTTTGGCTTGGTCCCCATACATTTGTATGTATCAATTCAAAGACATTTGGGGCCACATAATTGTTCCTCTTGAATGGCTACCCTCGTCTGCTTTCCTAGTTGAAAAGCTCACATAACTCATGTAGTCCAATCCTATTGAATTTTGGAAGACCTCTTACTACTTTATGTTTGCTCATGTGCTTCAGCCTTGGAATGTTGATGTTTCCTAGTCATTTGTGCCATAAGTCGAGCTCGGAAATCACCTTCTTCCCACATTTGAATGCAATTGACCTTTTCATGTGGATGTTGGATGTCCAAAGTGAACATCCTTCCTTCTCTTCTACCTCGATCAATGGCTCTGAAGCCTTCTGTTGAATTCTTTATGAAGCACCTCTTCTGAATATGACATGGTAACCCTTCTCTACCATTTTTCCTACTAAAATCAAGTTCTTTGAAATTGTAGGAACATGAAGAACATTAGATAGTACCTTTGCTCTGCTTGTATCTCCAATCCTTATATCTCCAATATGTTCAATCATGTGTTATCATGACCTCTTTCGACACATCCCTTTCCACTTGGTACCTATAGATTAGTGAACAAAATTCCTTGGCATGAAATATGGTTACTACAACATGAATGAATGTACCATTTTTTGTCATCTTCACAAGAGATTCTATACTCATGCCTCATTGCAAGTAGTGTGTCCTTGCCTCCTTCACTTGAGGCACTTGCATAGTTGCTTTGACACCTTTGATTGCCTCCATTTTGTCTTCCATTGTTCCGCAAAAAATCACTAGTATAGTGTCCTACTTTACCAAAATGATAGAATGTTATACCTTTATCAGGATTGTAGGAACCTCGGCCTCTTCCTCTACTTCTACCTTGACCTGTTCCTTGTGTGTTGGCATTTGATGCATCATTGTTGTCTTTCCAATTTTTTTTATTTTAGTTGGAGTTTTTGCAACCTCTTCCTTTTTCTATTGATCCTCCTCTTGAGTTCCTTCCTTTATCTTGAGCTAAGCTCTTCTCTGACAAGATGAGGGATTAGTTGTTCAAAACCTGGATATGCATCTTTCAAAGTAATGGAAGTTATAAAAGGCTTCCATCTTTCATCTTTTCTCAATCCATTGAGAGTATAAAACAAAAGATCATTGTCTTCAATCGTTGTGCCAATAGAAGCTTAAGCATCACTTAACTCCTTAATATTCAAAGTATATTTAGCTATGGATTGACTTGAACTTTTCTTGATTGTGTTCAATGCATTCTTGAGTTGAAGTTTCCTAGCTTTGATATTTGTTGAATACATCCTTTCAAGAGATTCCCAAGCATCCTTAGCTTTCTCTAGATGTTGAATATGACCTACCATGGCATTAGTAATGACTTGTGAAATGAGGAACAAGACTCTCCTATTCCTCTCTTCCCATTCTTTTGCTTGCCTCCTTTGGACTTCGTTGGTCGTAGCTTGATTGATTTCAGGTTGAGCATCATCGCTGCTCACAATACCCCACAAGCCTTTGTCCATTAGGTAGTTGGGCATTGTTAAAATCCACACAGGATATTTATCCTTATCCAATTTCTCTACTTGTTGACCCAAGTAAGCCATTGAATTCTATCAAAAACTTTGAGAGTTACCTCGAATAGTTATATTGCCCTTTGCTCTTGCGTTTGTGAAGCTCCCCTTTGTTTTGTAGCTCCTCTTTTTCTTTGCTTTGACTCCAACTTTGTTAATCAAGCCTCAGCACCAGGTTTGCTCTGATACCAATTGCGGACAATGAGTTCTCCAATGCACAATAGTGAACCCTTGTATGTCCAATGCTTGGACAAACAACTCCACATTAGGTAGCTTCCATCTCTCAATACAAAACCAAAATGGACATGTGCCTTTACTCAATCAACTTAGACAAAGAGATATTTCTAACAAGCTATAAATAACTTAAATCGGACAAGTTGTGAGTATGAAACGCAACTGACGAAGATGAAGTACTATCCACACAAGTAAATTGAAGAATTGAACTTCACTCACAGATATATAACTCCCTGAATATATATCATTTGAGGAAGACAATTTAGACAGGGAAAGTACACACAAATAGCTTTCCAACAAGCTAAAAGACAAGTAATGGTGGTGTGTTTTGGTCACCAAATGCAATTAACCAAAATACACCACCTACGCACATAAGTGTACTAAAAAACTAGACTTCATTCTCTGATAGATATCTCATACAATTTAAATATTTTGAATGACGTATTTGGGATTGAGAGAGACCATGCAAAGATCTTTCGAACAAGCTAGAATATAAGAAATTTGGATACGTTTTGGCTGGGAAACATAACCAACCAAAATAGACCACCTATCTACACATGCATACTAAAAATTTAGACTTCACTCTTTGACTGATATCTCACAAAATATATATCCTTTGAAGAAGACATTTGATATCATTAAACTACACAAGATGAGCTTTCCAATGAGTGTTTAAACGCAAGATATGGTTACATATACACTGAAACATGAGCTTCACAATAGAGATGTGTACACAATGACATGCAATAGAAAGGAGTCTATGGGAAGACAAAATGACAAAATCACCTGATCTGACTATTGGGAGCTCTTGCCTCATTTTCTCCTTGTTTAGAATGTGCACCCACTCCACTTTTATAACCAATGAGTATGTGAAGAATTTTGAGGCTCCTTCTTAACTCAGCACTTTCATATGATCACCCCGTACATGCCACTTACTACAAGGCAGATATTGTATCTTTTCCTCATCATGAATTTTGATTTGACTTTTTTTTTTCTTTTATCTTCTTTTACTTTATCCTTATATTTGGTAAATTTATCGAATCATAGCTCATGTGAAAATGAGATTCTACATTTACCTTCAATACAAGTGTCCTAGTTAACTCGCGTTAACTCAAGTGGATGCTTCTAGAAGGCTCTAGATCTCTTTGGGCAAAATACTCTCCCCATGACCCCATGGGGATTGAACCCAAGACCTCCTCCTTCAGACCCTTGAGACTTAATCACTAAGCTAAGTGGATTACTTGTTCACAAGAGCACAAGAGCTTTTACTGAGTCTAAGCTATTCCCCCATCAATTTTCATAAATTGAATACACAAATAATGATGCAAATACTCTAAATTTGACATCTCAAAAGAGGCATGCAAATCAGAATCGAATCCATCAATATGATTTTGATTAGGAGTCACTAAGTAGCAAATCATGAACATACACAACAATGATCAAAAGTACATCATCTGCATGTTTAAAATATAAGGTGATCTGAGTTGGACTGTTCTCAAATCATGTGAAATCAACTAGGCATGTATCTTTTCATACCAAGCATGTGGTTCTTTGTTCAAATCATATAATGCCTTTTTCAACCTATACACTTTGGTTTCATGGCCTTTTCACATAAAACCATGGGACTGAAATACATACACTTTTTCATGTAACTCACCATTTAGAACTGATCTTTTAATGTCCAATCAATGTACATTTACAACCATGATGAGTTGCAAGTGGACCAAGAACGGTAGTCATTTGGCATGTGGGCTCTTTTGTAGCCAATTTCGGGAAACTCCATTAGACATGATTATTTCTCTTATAGTATTTGCGGAATTGTTGTTGCTTTTCTATTTTCTTCTCATCTTTGTCGTCCTTATTTGATTCCGTAACATTAGCAGATTTCTTCTTACTAATAAGCTCCATTTACTTTTTCCCTTCTGGTTAGAGCTAAATTTGCAACATGCATAATGGATTTATTCTACCTAGACTCATCGTTTTGTAAGAAAATAGAGACTAAATCCTCAAATGTTAAGACAATTGGACTTCCTTTCACCATTAATCAAAGAGTAGAAGACAAAATATCATATGATTCTCCAACATCATTAAGAACAATCTCCACAAGTGAATTATCTTGCAAAAGGTCTATAGAATGTCCTTCATTAATATGCTCGTTGTCCAACTATTTTCAGAGCTAAGCAACGTGATCCTCATTTCTTCCTTGGTATAAAGTGGTAAGTGTGTCCCAAGCATCCTTCACTATTTTTCAGAGTGAGTGTGAGGTATAATGGGATATTTGATAGATAAATCTATCAATGCATGTGCTCGAGCATCTCTACCATCCCAACAAATTTGCTCTCTTGTAGGTGTAGTAAGGACCTCAATATGAAAAGAAATTGTAGATCTTCATCTTCCACACCATCTACATCACCTTCTATAATTTTATTTGCATGCGTAGTAAGAAGTTTTTCAATGCCTTGTACAATATTCCAAAATTGTTTTGCCACCAATAAATGACGCATCATATATGCACACAATAGACAATTAGTTACTTGCAACCTATCCCCAAGAGTCAACATAAGGAATGCATCATTGCTTTCAACCATGGCCAAAGACTAAATACCTTGATATAGAAAAAGGGCTATATCTCAAAACGTTGAAGAGAATCACCTTGTCAAGCTTTGCTAAACCTATAGCAAACTTTGAGTTCCATGTATGAGTGAACCAATAACTATATATATATATATATATATATATATATATATATATATATATATATATATATA
This sequence comes from Ceratopteris richardii, assembly GCA_020310875.1. Lineage (NCBI taxonomy): Eukaryota > Viridiplantae > Streptophyta > Polypodiopsida > Polypodiales > Pteridaceae > Ceratopteris > Ceratopteris richardii. The sequence goes on along the minus strand of CM035435.1, from coordinate 18,505,108 downwards.
TATATATATATATATATATATATATATATATATATATATATAAATAGATATATATATATATATATATATACATATACATACGTGCATACATACATACATACATACATACATACATACATACATACATACATACATACATACATACATACATACATACATACATACATACATACATACATACATACATACATACATACATACATACATACATATATATATATATATATATATATATATATATATATATATATATATATATATATATATATATATATATATATATATATATATGGAAAAAACCAAGGCAACTGCCTACACTCACACTATGAAAGTGCAATCAAAGGCCAAAATGAGCTCAGATGAATATTTTGACACCACAAATAGAAGCTTATTGGAACTCGTAATCAGCTGAGTATGTTCAACAGTTTTCATGTGATTCTAAGATTGTGATTGGAGGAAAGTTGAGGATGCCCTAGATGAAGCAACAACCTACTTTGTTACAAATTGTTGGAGTTTGAGGTCTGCAAAAGTACATGAATAAGAAGCTTGAAGCACAACACAACACCAAATGAACTACCAAGTCAATATAAAAAGATAAATAACATGTTAGCAATATTTGCATATATAAAAGCTTGGGGGAAAAATTTCGTAAAGAGGGAAGAATTTGTCCCAATGCTCCTAAGTGTGTTCACACAATACACCACCAAAATATATCAACATATCTAAGTGCCCATATAGTTTAATGGCATAGGGTATTGTGAACACACACCTTTGAGCCTTCCTTCCGTCTCTCTCTCTCTCTCTCTCTCTGTGTTTCCCTCTCTCTTAGTTACCCCAATGTAGTCAAACTCCTCTTAATATCCTTCACCGTTTAACCTCAATCATGTTGAGATTCCATGCTCCACCCTTTTGTCCAAAGCTAGATTCATTCTTATGCAAACACATATATCCCACATGCAAGGGGATTCTCCCAAACTCCATATAAGCAAGGCCTCCCTGCACTCCACACAAGTCATTCCACTCTAGCTCATTGCCAAGAGTGTGCTTCCTCTCCTCATGGAGTCTCCATGCTCATAGAACATCATTTGTAAGCTCCTTCCATTTTAATCTATTCATCATGTTTTCATATCTCTTGCTTCTTCCTCCTTAGCTTGTTTGATGTGTGCATGTGAGTAGAGTAGGAGTAGTACTTTTTCATTTGAACATGGTATTAGAGCATAGGTTGATTGTGATTCCTTTTGAGTTATGTTTTTTTATCATTAGCAACTATTTCATTCTTAATCCCTCCCTTCCACATCTCTCCACTTCTATGATCAGCGATAATAGAGCAACTCTGTCATAAGCAATGATGTCACTCACTTTCTTGGTTTCCATTACAATTTGTGCATTCATTGAACCTGCATTACTAGAACACATCAGGCTGAGATATTCGAGATCTACCACGTCGGAGTGGAAAGTTCATAGTGAGGTCAAATATCTAGGCACTTGTTAAGTCATTATTATCTTTGTATTTGATTGCATTGGTGTACTTGAAAACCAAGAAGAAAAATAAGTCTTCTTTGCTTAAAAGAGATAAGTTAATATTAATGATGAACATGCTAAATTTTCTATCATATGCATTCTTTCTATGGGATTAGACACCACCTTGAGTAGTATTCAAGGTAGGACCTTCCCAATGGCATGAAAATTTTTCCAAGGCTATGAGCATGCTCTCACACATCAAATATGTATCATGTAATATCTCCAAGGCACCATATATGCATTAGTTCATTTCATAATGTGCAAGAACTTCCTTAAGCCCCATGTAAAGGGAATAGACACTGCTCTTTAAAAGAGTAAGACCTTCCCTATGGCTTGAACAAATGACACTCAAAGCCCACTACAAGGCCATGAAACTCACAAGGCAAAGGCTACACCAACAACAGAAGACCCAAGAAAAGACAAATGCTCAAAAGGTGGCAAATGGTTCCATAAGCACTACCTACCCCATGATGTAAACCCTTGTACATGTCTAGGGATCCCATATGTCCCTAGATCCCATTAAAAACCACTTGGATCCCAAATGTCCAAGATAATGTCTTAGGATCCCATATGTCCCAAGATCCAAGGGATGCCATATGTCCCAAACTTGGATCCCATATGTCCAAGTTCTGTCCAAGGATCCCATATGTCCTTGGATCCTAAAAACCAAATGGACTAAGTGATCCCATATGTCACTAGTCTCCATATTAAAAACGAAAGGGTCATCACATGGAGGGGGGGTGTTGAGAGTTCCATGCTCCACCCTTTTGTCCAAAGCTAGATTCATTCTCATGCAAGCACATATATCCCACATGCAAGGGGATTCTCTCAAACTCCATATAAGCAAGGCCTCCCTTCACTCCACGCAAATCATTCCACTCTAGCTCATTGCCAAGAGTGTGCTTCCTCTCCTCATGGAGGCTCCATGCTCATAGAGCATCATTTGTAAGTTCCTTCCATTTTAATATATTCATCATGTTTTCATATCTCTTGTTCCTTCCTCGTTAGCTTGTTTGATGTGTGTATGTGGATAGAGTAGTAATAGTCCTTTTTCATTTCAACAAATCAAACTCTAAATCCATGCATTTTCCACTGAATCAATTTTGTATTAAATGAATGTATGTGAACCCGATTTGACTCTCCAAAGGGTTGCGTTCTTTTGTCGAGGCCATATTCTCACCGTTCTTTCAGCTAATGGTTATTGACTCTCTACTTGGTCAAAATGCATAATAGGCAAAACGCAACTTGCACATACAAGAAGAGATCCTACCATCGAACCATATGTTTGAAAACCCCTCATGTACTAAGTGCATATACAGTTATTTGATATATCAAATGTTCAACAACACACACTCTTGATAAGAAATGAAAAGTCGTTTTTGTATGGGTCCATTTCATATTCCTTTATTTGCATTCGAATACTCCACAAAACGTTTCTCAAACGCTTCTATCTCACAAAGAAACGTGAAGCCACAAGAATAAATTTAGATGCATACATATGTTCTTGAGAAACAAGTCAAGACAAGTACATGTAAAATAAGAGAGTCGTTTTCCCAAAAGAAATACTGATTATATTCAAGTGTTCATAGATAATCAAACAAAATACAAAAATATCTCTCACTAGCATCCAAATATGAGAACTCTTCCGTATTTTATTCGAATTGAACAGACCAGCAAAGCGTTAAAAAATCCACCTTGAAGCATTACATGAGCAAAAAACGCAATAGGAGGATAAGCATATCTTTGGGATTATGTGGTTCACATTCAAGGAGAAAATGGAATATGTTCTATGGGTATAATGAGACAAGTCTACTTTTTGAAATCTAAGGAAATGAAACCATTATGAGATATGGATCATAAACAGCAATTTACAATGAAGGAAACAAAGACTAAAGTGAAACATCCATTCTTATGATAGAGGAGAGTTTTGAATTATGGATGAAGGATAGAAATAACATCGAATTGGAAGTATACTCGAATCCTCATATAGGTTCCTCCATGGAGTCCTTTCTACACCCTCATTTAAAGCGGCGTGTCACTGACTCAAACCTCCTTTACATGATTATTAACCATCTCAATGAAGAATTGTATACATGATTAATAATAAATACATAATTAATTGTATAGATGTCAACAATGTTTCTTGTGGTGATAGTTTGGCTTCCATTTGAGAGTTTTGGTCTTTCTCCACAAGTTCCATACCTACACTCTATTTTCACTCAACGATTAAGAGCCCTACGAGTTGCTCTCTCATAGGTGTAGTAGGAACCTCAACAAGAAAAGAAATTGTAGATCATCATCTTCAAAAGCATTACCATCACTTTCAATAATTGTATTTTTTTTTGTGTAAAGGAAAATTTTTCAATGCCCTGCACAATATTCCAAAATCCTTTTGCGACCAATACATGACAATGGGTATACCAATACATGACAATGGGTAATACCTTCAAACCTATCCCCAATATCCAACGTATGGAATACATAATTTCTTTCAACCATGGGTACATATTAAATAGATCTGATATAGAAAAATAGGTATATGTCAAAAAGTTGAAGAGAATCACCTTGTCAAGCTTTGTTAAACCTGTAGCGAGCTTTGAGCTGGATGTACGGGCAAACCAATAGCTATATATATATTTGGAGCAAAACGAGAGAAATTTCGTCTCCTCTTTCATGTTTAATCGATCAAATTAAACAATTTGAACTCTTTAATAAATAGAAGAAGTTACGAAACAGTTTTGTCCAACCATAGAGGAACAATATGGCGGTTTTCCATTGATCGGTAACTTAGCAAAATAATTGATTCATCAAAACAATAGTTGAAGATACGAAACAGGAAGACATAGAAAGTCGGAGGTAAATATCGTCATTTAGGAAGACCTACATACCACTCATTCGTGATGAAAGCAAATCGATTTTCACATACAACAGGAAGAACTCAGCAAGTAAATCTCAGATCTCACAGTGAAGATAAATATTATAAAAATTGAATGAGGCCGAACTTCCTTTATTTAAAAAAAAAACTTACAAAACAGTCTCCGCTGTAATAAACCGAAAGTGACAATAAAAATATCTGCAGTAAATTCAAGGAAACTTGGCCAAAACTTCTATGGATTCCACAGTACTAAATTTCTTTCAAACAAGTTCTCATCAAATAATTTCGAATCCCATTTGAAGTATCATCTTGTGCAGACGTCAAGTCAATCTTCTCTATACTCAATTTCGTCAGCGCCCTCGAAATTAGACATCCTCATGTTTCTTTCGTGACTTTATTTCTCTCACCCTTTAGTTCTCCATATCATCTGGGCTCGAATTTGCCAGTTTCCCAAGAATTCAAGTCGTCGAATTCTTGTTGAGATTGTCGACAGACAGCCACTACATGAATATTTCTCTCTTTTCGCACATGAACAACCATCCGATGTCGTTCTCCACTTCAATTCCTCCTCTGAATAACAGCTCCAAGTTCTTCCTCTTCACAGATTCCGTGAGCTCCAGTTAGTGTTAGCATGATCATCTACTGCAGATGTTCTTCCAATTCGGCCATTCCAGAAGTTCTCCATCTTCAATCGTCAGTAGAGGAGACATTAAAGCATATAATTCCTCTTCTTTTACAAGCCTCCAGTATCATCAAAAAAAAAAAACAGAACAACAGCAGATGCGTTTGTTGTGGTTAACTGCAGCTCTGATAAATGTGGTTAAGCGCAGCTATTGCGTGAGTGATGGTTTAAAGAGACGAGCAGAGAAAAACAAAAGACATTTTTTTTATTCTTAAAACATGCGCGGCAGTGGCGATGGAGAATGTTATTTATTGATTCATTTTATTAGTTTTGACATAAGCATATGCCACGTCATCAAATCTCCCCCTCAAGCTCAGAATGAGTTTGAATACAAAATGAAAGAAATACATATGACCATACAAGATGAAATGACATGAAATGAAATCTAAATACAAACTAAAGCTTCCTAGCTCCTAAAGCTTCTCTGAAATAGATGAACTTGTCTTTGGGAAGAGCTTTGGTGAAGATATCAGCCGCTTGTTCTCCAGTGCTGATGTGGATCAGCTCCACTTCTCCTTCGATGACCTTCTCACGAAAAAAAGGATAATGAACTTTGATGTGCTTCGATCTCGCATGATAAACTGGATACTTCGATAGCATAATGTTGCTCACATTGTCACAATAGATGACACATTGTCATAATAGATGACCACCTTTTCGTCGATGTAGACTCCCATTTCTTCGAGTAGGTACTTAATCCATGTTTCTTCACAAATGGCGTGTGTAATGCCTCTATGTTTAGCTTTGGTACTTGACAAAGCGGCAGTTGGTTGCTTATTACTTCTCCAAGAAATGACTACACTTTCAAGAGAAAATGAAAATCCACTCGTTGACCTTCGATCCATGACATTTCCTACCCAATCGGCATCTATGTATGCATATATACATGGCTGAACTTTTCTCTCATAAAACAAGCCAAAATTACATGTTCCTTTCACATATCGCAATATGCATCTGACTCCATCCAAGTGCACTCTACATGGTTTATGCATAAACTGACTCACCAAACCAACTGCAAAACTCAAATCCCGTCTTGTTTTTATTACATAAATCAAACTTCCAACCATTTTTCTATACATATTGGCATCATGCAAGTACTTTCCATCATCCATAAGCTTAACATTAGCATCAAGTGGCGTATCAACAAGTTTGCATGCACTCATACCAAGCCTCTCAAGCATTTCTAGCATATAATTGCGTTGTATTATCCAAATTCCCTCTTTCATTGAAATTACTTCAATTACCAAAAAGTATTTTAGCTCTCTCAAATTCGACATCAAAAATTCAGATTTTAGTTGCCTTTTCAAATCATCAGTCCTCTTCTCATCATTGCCAGTAATGATCAAATCATCGACATAAATCAATAATAGAACCATTTAACTTATTTGATTCCATACAAACAAAGAATAATTAGCCTTTGATTGCATAAATTTCAGATCCAACAACTTCTTAGTGAATCGTTCACACCATGCTCTTGGAGCTTGTTTCAAACCATAAAGCGCTTTCTTTAACTTGCATACATAGTCAGGAAATTTTGGATGCACATAACCTTCTGGTTGCTGCATATAGACTTCTTCATGCAATTTGCCATTCAAGAATGCATTCTTAATATCCATTTGATACAGTTTCCAATTGTTCATAGCAGCCCATGCAATCACGCCCTTCTCATCATTGTCATTTTCACCACTGGACTAAATGTTTCATCATAATCCAATCCATATATTTGTGCATATCCTTTTGCAACTAAGCGCACTTTAAATATTTCCAATGAGCCATCACTTTTGCACTTCATTTTGTATAACCATTTACACCCAATAGCTTTCTTATTCGGTGGCAATTTCACTAATTCCCATGTATTATTCTTCTTCAATGCATTCATTTCATCATCGATTGCTTTGCATAAATTTTCACTTTGTGATGCATCATGAAAATTCTTTGGTTCCTCATGCTTGATTCTCTCAGTAATGTATGCATCATGAAGCTTCATAGATGTATTGTATAGATTCAGTCTATCCACAGGATGTTTTACTCTTGTAGATCATCTCAAATGTGTTTCTTCATCTAAGCTTCAATGTGTCTCTTTCCTTGTGTGTGGAGGAACACATTTCTCCTTCATATTTTTCAACATGCCAGGCATAATTATCTCATCATCAATATCTGAATCTGACATGTACATATCGTTCCCTTTCTCCTTTCTTCTTGCATCAAGGTATTTTAGCCACCGGCCATGGTTGAAAGTAGTGATATATTCCGTATGTTGGCTATTGAGGATAAGTTGGATGGTACCAACAACCCATTATGGGCTTATATGATGCAACATGTATTGGTTGCAAAAGGACTGGGGAACATTGTGCGGGGTGTTGAAAGATGTCCTATTACACCTGTGACTACAGGTACTACAAATACATGTGCTGGAGCTCATGGAGATGGTGTCGAAGATGATATTCTGCAGATTCCTGTTCATGTTGTTATTTTTGTTGCACCTACTGTAGAGCAAATTCCTTGGGATAGCAGAGATGCTCAAGCACATGCATTGATAGCTTTGTCTATCAAAGGTGCTTTTATTCCTCACATTCGCTCTTGCAGAACAGCAAAGGATGCTTGGGATACACTTACCACATTGTACTAGGCTAGGAATGAGGCTCGTGTTGCTTACCTCCGAAAACAGTTGGAGAGTGAGCACATGAATGAAGGTGATTCTATGGATAGTTTTCTAACAAAGATCAAAGACTTGAAGCAAGAGTTGATTTCTGCTGATGAGGCTGTACCAGATAGCTCACTTCTGTAGACCGTTCTGAATGGTCTTCTTGATTCATATCAGAGTTTTTCTTCTACTTTTCGGTTGATGATAAAAGGCAATCCAAATACCTTGTCATTTGAGGAGTTAGTCTCTATTTTGTTGCAGGAAGATCAGTCTAGATAGAAGAGGTCCATTATGCGTGTTGCAGATCAAGCCTTCTTGGCTAATCAGAAGGGCAAAGGAAAATGGAGCAGTATTGTAAAGGAAATGATCATATCATAAAGAACTGTCCAAAACTGGCTGCAAAAGAGGCAAAGAAAAAGGAGGTTGGAGTGGTTGTTGTAGAAGCCTCTATACCAAAAAGAGAGTCTCCTAATCTTGTGCAAGAAGAAGAATGGGTGTTTACTACTATTTGCAGTTTTGACCCATCTTCTCATGAGTAGTGCATGTCTACAATAGACTCAGATGTTTGGTACTTTGACAGTGGGACGACCAAACATATTACCTCGCAGCACAGTTTCTTCTCTTCACTCAAGTCTGCCCCTACAGGGAATACTGTTACATCCACCAACAACTCCTCTTATCCTATTATGGGAGTTGGTAAGATCATTTTGACTACAGCTGATGGTAGTTCTTTCACTTTGTCAGATGCCTTGTTTGTGCCACGGATCAAGAAAAATCTGTTCTCACTTTTTGCATTAGCCAAGATTAGCTTGGTTGTGAAATTTATTGGTGACAGGTGTACAGTTCATGATCTGTCAAATGGGATGTATAAGATCATAGACTATGAAAGATCTGCAAATGATTTGGCATGTGTAGTACATGATTCTCAGGCTATGTCAGATGCAAAGCTTTGGCATGCATGCTTTGGTCATCTGAATTTTGTTCGTTTGTTCCACCTGCAAAAATTTGAAATGGTGTCCTCTTTGGCCAAACTTGAGGCACCTGGAAAACATGTTTGTGAAGGTTGTATTTTGGGAAAAAATGCAGTGTTCCTCCTTTCCAAAAGATGGTTTAGTTTGGGCTACACAAAAATTGCAGCTTGTACATATTGATGTTTGTGGTCCTATGCAGACACCTCTTTTGGAAATTACCTTTACTTTCTGACTTTCATTGATGCTTTTTCCAGGCATGCATGGGTATATCCACTCAAAGCAAAGTCCAAAGTGTTCATGTGCTTCAAACAATTTTTGGTTTTAGCTGAAAATTTGTCAACATGTAAAATGGGCACCCTGCGTTCTAATCGAGGGGGGGGGGATATATGTCTTCTGATTTTAATGCATTGTTGGTTGAACGTGGTATAAAACTCCAGTGTATAGTTCCGTATACACCTCAACAGAATGAAGTTCCTAATACAAGCAAAATGTCACTAATGGAGATGGCGAGGTGTATGGTTAAGAGTCAGGCTTTACCACATAGTTTCTGGTTTGAGGCTATCATGTGTGCAGCATATGTATTGAATAGGTGTCCCATGAAAGCACTACAAATCTATCACTCCCTATGAGGCTTGGCATCATTGCAAGCCATCTATTGCTCATCTGTGTGTTTCTGGTTGTTTGGCATATGCATTAGTGCTTGAACAACATCGTAGAAAATTGGATGATAAAGCAGTAAAATGTTTTTTTTTGGGGTACAATTCCAAAAGTAAAGGCTATCGTCTGTATCATCCACAGACTAAATGCATTCTGGTTAGCCATGATGTTATCTTTGTGGAAGATGCTATTCAACCATTGCTTTCATGTACTAGGGAGACATCTGTTAGCTCCAAAGACATGTATGATACTTTGATGCCTCTTTTTACAGGTGGATAGTCTATTGCTAGTCCTAATGAGGCAACTTCTCAGCCTTTGCAGGTTTCATGTGATGATGTAGATCATCCCATTTCTGATGCAGATTTACATGATGCACTTGTCGATGAGAGAGCTAATATTGAGTAGGCAAAAACTATGCCAAAATGGTTGGTGTAGACTTTGTGTGACAACAAATTAGATGCACCTCTATCATATCGTACTCGATCAGGCTCTCATAGTGCCTCTTTTGCATCAAATTGCTATGCTATGGCTGCATCTAGTCTCGGTGATAAGAATGAGCCTGTTTCATTTGATGAAGTAGAAAATTTTAAAAATTGGATGGATGCTATGCAATCTGAATATGATGCTATAATGAAGAATGGTACATGGTCTTTATGTGAGTTGCCTCTTGGCAAGAAGGCCATAGGCACAAAGTGAGTGTTGGAACTCAAGGTCAAGCACAAGCATGGAAGAACATCAGAAAAGTGACACATAAGAAGAAGGAGCAAGTAGGCAGCTCCAAGAAGTGTATGTCAAATTTTTAGAAGAATTCCCTACAAAAATAGTCATTTTGATCACTCAAACCATTGTAAATATCATTTCGCCTTTTTGTAACTCCATTTTCTCCAAGCCAAGTGTCCTTTAGTGTGAGGAGTATTAGAAGTATCATCCTACCAATTTTTATATTTTGTAGACTCCGTTTGAACCCTCAAATAAGCCCTGGAACTTAATTTTTAACTAGGCTAGACATTAGGTGTGGATAGGGCCAAAACTATTCAAAAAACTATAAAAAGAGCTAGAGAGATCATTTTTGAGGTTAGCTTGTTAGAGAATAGAGCTTTTGTAAGAGATTTCCATTGCAATAGGAAGTTTTCCATTGTTCCTCTCTTTGATCTTGCCTTGTGCATGTGTGTGTATGTGTGTGCATGCTTGTGTGCTTTCACTCACGCACTTTGTGCCTTCATTTGCTCATGGTCTTCATATCAGTCCTCATGTCTCCGCGGATTGACAAGTAAAGGAGGTGGTGATTACACTTGAGCTACACCAAATTTTGGCGCCGTTGCCGGGGAGCGAGCTTCAAGGACGAGCGTTGTGATGGTAAGATCGTAGATTTGCGACGTTGGAAGGTAAAAAACTATCATTTATGTTCATTTTCTGATTTTTTTTCTTCATCTTCATCATCGTCACCATCACCATCTTCATCCGTCTCCTTCTTCATAGAAATTTCTTGTTTTTAAGTATATTTTCACCATTTTTATACCATTTTTCATGCTTTATTGTGTGAGAAGGGGTTAGGAAGTGCAAACGAGAGCAAGAGCCTATATTTTTTCTAGATTTTCTGCACATACGAAGCTCGCCATTGCTCAACACTTAGAATTTTGAATTTCTCACCAAAAAACATGATTTTGACTGAAAATCACAATTTTCATAAACTTTAATTTTCAAGAAATTGCAATTTTGTATTTCTTGCCTAAAAGCTTTGTGAAAAGAACATGATTTTGAGATCATTCTCAGAATCACAATTCTCTGGTTGTGTTCAAAATCCTGATTCTCTAAGATCCTCCAAAAACATGATTTTTAACCAAAATCACGATTTTCAGGTAAAATCACGACTCTGAAAAAATACGATTTTCAAGGAGCTCAAAATGGCTATTTTCACAAATCACGATTTTCAGCAAAAAACACGATTTTGGGAAAAGACGATTCCCTGTTGGCTCCAAAATCGTGAGTTTCAAAAACATGACTTTCATCCAAAATCGTGATTTTCACAATTTTCACTAAGTTCCAAAGTCGCGATTTTCAAAACATGATTTTCAAAGACACGATTTTCGAAAACATGATTTTCAATCAAAATCGAAATTCTTTGGTCATTCTCAAAATCGCGATTTTAAGGCCAAAAACACGATTTTCATTCAAATTCGCGATTTTCTCATCATTCTCAAAATCGCAATTTTCACCATTCCCACTCAAAATGATGTTTTTCAAGATTTTCAATCAAAATCACATTTTTTGGAGATTGCTTAAAATCGCGATTTTCATTAGTGCTCAGCATCGCGATTTTCATGATTTCACAAAATCGTGATTTTCACGGTTGCTCAACATCGCAATTTTCATGATCCTCAAAATTGCAATTTTCAGTAGAGCTCAGCATCGCGATTTTTAGACCCCCAAAATCACGATTTTCACACAAAATCGTCACTCTTGTTTGCTTGTTTTTACCCCTAGGAGCCAGATTTGACATAACGTTTTCATCAAAAGTTCATTTTTTTATCTCTATAATCCATTGATTTCTAGACAAGATAATTTGAAGCTGACCCTCGAGTGGGACTAGCAAACCAAGGGACTCCGAAGGATTTTGAGCAATTCAAAGGGGAATTTTAGGACTAGAAGACAAAAGCTTATGAACCTAAGATCTGGTAGACACCTAGGCAAGGATAGAAAAAGCAATAGATCCTTTGAGGCTAGTGTCAACTATACAGCTAAGTCTTGGGCACAACAACTAAGTGGTTATCCTTACATACTAAGTTCAGACACAATTGACTCAAAAATGTCTTATAGCATGGGGAAAACTACAGGGGGCTCAGAAACTACCTATCTACAAACACCAGAAGGTCCATATAAGACACAGTTGGAATATATTCGGACCAACCGATTAGGTGCTCACATCTATGAGAATGGCCTGAGACGATCAGTGGTCCAACTAAAAAATCCAGATCAACCCTTTGGACTTGAACACCCAGTAGTCAAGTTGGAAGAGGGTTCGTACATTGATAAGGAAGGAACCATGTATGTGGTCACCAACCTACTAGATAGGACTGATGAGTTTGGAAACATCATTCCTGAGAGTGAGATAGGAGACTTAGAGCAAGGAGATGTAGGACGAGAACCCAAGACTCCTAGAGGTAAGTCCGTTTTGACTAGAATGATCACTCTAGATTGTATCCGTGAAGACAACAAAAGCATAGAACTGTTAGCCGCCGGATTGGCAATTGTAAAGCCCGTCTCTTTTTCATATTCTGCACGAACCGAAAGGTCGTTGCGTAGATGTTGTAACCTTCTTATAAATCAATGAAAAGAGATGCTTCAGTAAGGACCAGAGGATTTGCCAGACTGTTTGTCTGGTTGATGATGTCTGTGTAGTTTCCGTGGTGTGTTTGAGAATTCTGAGTTATTATGTGTCTTTCCGTGTTGTTTGATTATCTGCACCTGTACGGTAAAGATTGAGTTACTGTTCTTGTCTCTCTTGTTTACAATAGTTTGTGCTTGGGTCGGCTCTTTAAGTTGGACAACGTAAGTCTGTATTACGGTACTGAATAGTTATGCGATGTATGTTGAGAATGCATCAACTAGAGTGTAATCGGTAGATTGTGGAAGAGTCTGATTGTAGACCGTAAAACTGTGAGAGTGTAACCAGAGTTTGATAAGTAGTTCGTATTGACAGAGATTTTTACCATTAAGATATGGTGATGTGAGTGAGCTAATTAAGAGAGTTAATTGGGAAAATCAAGTATAGGGCCTCTGTTTAACAGACCCCTTCCACTCCCAAGAACCCGAGTAGATGTTTAAACGCGTTTCTGACGACAAAAGCGCGTTTAACACTAGCGCCGTCTATGGGAAGGTGGCAACAAATTATTGCAAATTGATTATGAGAAGGAATCCATAGATTGTGAATCGACAGTAAGGTAGAAGTAGTACGAAGTATTGTAAAGATGATATATGCCGGTTACTCGATCCAGTGAGTCGTATCCCAAGTACAGACAACCTTGGGTGGCACCAAATTTGCAAAGAACACCCCCAAGAAGCAGAAGCACAGATCGGTTAGGCTTGGTAGTCGAAGAAGCGAAGCACGGTAGTATTGATTCCGGTAACATTCCGGCCGAACATACTGCAATTTTGGTAGATTCCGGTGTAATTTCGGCACAGTCTACAGAAAATACAGTAACTTCGGAGTCTACCAGGATGTAGTGTGTAGTTGATCCAACATCGTCGGGTCAGGATTCGAATACTTCTAAAGATAAAGGTGTCTTGCACAGAGAGATTATCAAAAGTGAAGGAATACCCTATATTGGGGAAAGTTCCACTAATTCCGGTGGAAGTTCAGTCCGAGTAGCAGAAAATTTACAATTTTCCGGTGACAGTATTATACTTCCTAGTGAATCTTCATTCTGGACTCCACTATTCGGGATAAGTGTGCCTACATTTGATACCCAAGAAGAAGATAGGCTATTTGAATTGAAAATACGTACAAGGCTGAAGAAGATTTTCACGTCACAAGGTGAGCAAGCTAATCATCCAGAATCTAAAGGACCAGAAACACCACCTCAAAACTCAGGAGATAGTAATAATACCATTACTAGCACCATGAGTGGATAGCAACAGTAGCAGCAACAACAACAACAACAGCAGCAACAACAGCAGCTGCCACTTCCACTTCTTCCGGTCCCAAGAGGAGTAACCTACACCAAATTCGGTGGATTTTCAGGTGACGATCCAGATGCCCATGTACGCACCTTTGAAATAAGTTACGCAGTGCTCAATCATCCACCTAATCCGGCATATAAGGCCATTGTATTCTAGTCCACATTAGTTAATGAAGCAGCAAGATGGCTTACAGAATATGATTTCAATCATTTTGTTACTTATGAAGCAGTAAGGGATGCATTTTTACAGAGATTCTGAATGAAGAAGAACCCTGCCGAAATTTTTGATTACCTGCAGAACAACAAACAGAAGATGCACCAAACTGTGTAGGAATATGCTACTCTGTTTCGCACTCATTTGAGACAATCACCGCCGATCCATGCCAACCTTCCCGATGATGTCATCACTCAATGGTTTATTAATGGTTTGAATCCACAGCTTAGACAAATTATGATCATACGCTGTGTGGGAGCTATGACACTAGATGCGGTTATTGCAATGGATTTGCAGCTCGAGCATAAGGTTGGAGGTTTTACCAAAGACCTGGAGTGGTTGAAAGCTAGTAAAAATGTTGCAGAAGATCTAGCTAGACAGATGTACTGCACCAAGTGTAAGAATTCAGGGCATACCAGTGCGACTTGTGCACTTAATCAGATGTATTGCGCTATCTGCAATACTACCGGACTTTCCACCGAAAACTGTGCATATAACACCAAAGTGCAGGGAACAACAATAGTAAATGCAATTATACAAGAACCAGGACAGCCTGCCACCCACTATGTACCCCCTCAGATGAGAAAGAACCAGCAGCAAGGGTACAAAAATTATAGAGGACAGAGGAATACTAACTACAAGGCAAACCGCTGGCAGACAAGTACATCACAGGAAGGTACTGCTTTGCCACCCCCTCACTGTCATTTTTGTGATGAATTGGGACACATCCAAAGATTTTGTAAAGATGCAGCTGAATATGATCAGAGGAAGAAAGAGCGCCAGAACCCGATGACGAAAATGGTTTATATCTCACCATTAGAAACACAAGCTGCAGTGGTTTAGTCCAGATCCGATAAGCCATCATGAACAACGAAGAATGTATGACAAAGCTAGCCAATGGACCAACAGAGAACCTACAGTGTTCCGAGATCCAATTCCGGTGACCCAAGTTCCACTGCTAAATGAAGAATCACAGGAACAAGAGTCAACCCCAGTAATAGATGCATCATCTTCAGAATCGGTGAAAAGTACAAGTCATTCAAATTAGGCATGGGAAATTTTATCTAAGGCGTCCATTACTCTTCCTCTTGGATAGTTACTTGCATTAGTACCAGGAGTTCGGCAACAATTCCAGCAACAGTTCAGTTCTTCATCTTCCTGCATTCCAGCAACAGCGACAGTACAACTGGAAACTAACTCTACGGTGGATCATTTGGTCCCCTTAATTAGGGTATGGTACAAAAATCATAAGATTACTCAAGTACTAATTGATGATGGGTCTGGTGTAAACATATCCACTACAGCACTTTGTAAGAAGTTAGGATGGACCAAAATTGAACCTGTCCAGTTTTTTGTTCGGATGGCCGACCAATCCAGAGTCCATCCAGTAGGACTCGTACGGAATGTCCCAATAACTTTGCAGGGTATAACTTTTAAGATGACTTTCATTGTTTTAGAACTACCGGAATCTAGTCTCGATTATAATCTTCTTTTCGACCGTTCTTGGTTGAAACAA
Organism: Ceratopteris richardii; assembly: GCA_020310875.1. NCBI lineage: Eukaryota > Viridiplantae > Streptophyta > Polypodiopsida > Polypodiales > Pteridaceae > Ceratopteris > Ceratopteris richardii. The sequence goes on along the minus strand of CM035435.1, from coordinate 18,489,349 downwards.
GCTAAGGTTATACAGGATTGGTCAGCACAAGAACTTACTTTTAAGGACAACAACCGTAAATATGTTGTCAAATTGGATGCTATTTAGCCTTGTGAATTACATGCTAGACCTTATGTAGCAGAACCAGCTCACATGTTAGATGGTTTATCTGATGATGAAGAAGAAGAATTTTTGAAGCATAACATTGATTTAATCTCCCTAGGGACTGTTGATCTACAATCAGTTGTAGATAACTGGAGTCTGACAGCCTAGAGGTGGCTGTGACCTAAGAAGTAGAGAAAGAAGATACTGTTGCTAAAGATGAAGCTGCTATACAACAACTTTTGCAGTCAGTTGATGATTCAAGAAAACCTCGTCAATTCTATGTTCCTGAAGATTAGTTGATCACCTATAATTTACGAGATGAGATAAATCCGCGACCTGTCAAGATAAAGGAAGGATTGTCTGAAGTGTTTCAAACAGATTTGATTCAGCTTCTTGGTGAGTTCTCTGATGTTTTTGCATGGGATTACCGAGATATGAAAGGTTTAGACCCTCACATCTATCAACATCAGGTCGTGCTTAAACCAGAAGCTAAACCAATTAAACAACCCAGCTACCGGATGAATCCTAACTATGCAGCGCAGGTCAAGGCAGAGCTTGATAGGTTATTAAATGTCGGATTCATCGTACCAATAGAACATGCAGAGTGGATATCACCGATTGTTATTGTTCCTAAGAAAAACAAGCAGCTCCGAATATGTGTGGATTACCAGAAATTGAATTCAGCCACGGTGCCTGATCCGTTTCCTCTTCCATTTCTTGACACAATGCTGGACAGAGTAGCAAGACATGAAATGTACTCCTTTTTGGACGGTTACAGTGGTAAGGTCAGAATGGCTGAACAAGATATACTGAAAACAACTTTCATTACCAATTGGGGTGTTTTTGCTTATACAGTCATGTGGTTTGGATTAAGAAATGCTCCTAGCACTTTTCAACAATGTATGTAGGAAATCTTCTCACCCTATCTCACTTCTTTTATGCAAGTATATCTAGATGATTTCTCTTTATTTGATAAATTGATAGCACACCTGTAGCATTTACGGTGTTGTTTTGAGAAATGTCGTGAATACAGACTCTGCCTGAATCCAACCAAATCCGTTTTTGCGGTTTCTTGTGATAAGCTACTTGGTCATATTGTATCTGCACAAGGTATACAAGTTGATCCAGATAAAATTGCAGCTGTATTAGAAGCACCTGTGCCTACTACGCCGAAAGAAGTGATGAGATTCATGGGTCAAGTCAGATGGCATGGTCGACACTTACGATGGCTTGCTCATTTAGCAATACCCCTAAATCGGCTAATAACTAGTAATCCTCGACAATTTACTTGGACACAAGAATTTCAAACAACCTTTGATCGTCTAAAAGGCTGATTAACACAGGTTCCAATTTTACAACCTCCTGATTGGGATCGCCCATTTCATGTTTTTGTAGACGCATCAGATATCGCCATTGGAAGTGTTTTAATGCAACAAATTGATAAGTGGTTCCGACCTGTTTATTATGCAAGTCGAAGGATTGCTCTTGCTGAAAAGAATTATTCAGTCACTAAAAGAGAATGTCTTGGTTTCGTATATTTTGTAAAGAAATTCCGGCATTAGTTGCTAGGCCAAAAATTCATCTTTCATGTAGACCATGTTGTGTTAGTATATCTGGTTCGGCAGCAGCATTTAGGTGGTCGTTTAGCAGGTTGGGTTCTACTGTTACAAGAGTTTGATTAGGAAGTAATTCATCGACCCAGAACTGCACATGCATTAGCAGATTTCCTTTCTCGGCTGGATTTCGGTGAAGCTCCCGTCGGTGTTGATGACACCACACCAGCAATTTATGTTTCTGAATCAACTAATGATGAAGTTGCATAACTTACTATGCAACCTACTTACTATGATCAGTTATTAACTTTTCTTACTAATGGATGTCTTCCTCCTCAAACTTCGCCTGCCATATGTAGAAAAATTGCAGTTTACAATCATAGATTCCGGTTGATTGCTGGAGAGTTGTATTATATGGATCACATTGGAGTTTTACTTCATTGTATTCCTCCACATGAAGTAAACTCAGTTATAGCTCTAGCACATTCAATACCTTTCGGTGGACATTTTGTAGCAGATTTAATGCACCGAAAAATTCTGCAAAGTGGGCTTTGGTGGCCTACTATGTACAGGGATGTATCTCAGTTTGTAAAACAATGTGACAATTGTCAGCGGTCTGGACAGCCTTTAAAACGCCACTTTTTCCCTCTCCAACCTGTGATACCTTTAGAACCTTTTCAGAAATCGGGTCTTGATTTTATTGGACCTATTACACCTCCATTAATACTTAGCAATAATCGTTATATTTTGACATGTACAGCTATGCTACCAGGTGGGCAGAAGCTTGGGCTTTACGGTCTGCTACAACTATTTCGATAGAAAAATGTTTAATGAAAGACGTATTTCCATGATTTGGATTACCTTTGGAACTTGTGATAGATCAAGGCACACATTTTGTTAACAATTTAATGAAAGTGCTCACACACTCTTTTCAAATTCTGCATAAATTCAGTTCTCCTTATTATTCTCGTGCTAATGGCTTAGCTGAAAGTACCAACAAGACCTTGCTAAGTATACTTCGTAAATTGATTATGGAATCACCAGAAAGATGGGATCAGTTACTACCTGTAGTATTATGGGCATACCGGACTACATATAAAGTTGCCACCGGACTGACTCCTTTCAACCTTGCTTGCAGATTGGAAGGAATTGCTCTAATGGAAGTTGTAGTGCCTAGTTTACGTGTGGCCACAACTCAAAAATTGATACCCAAAGAGTCTTTGCCATTTTGGTTGGACACACTCAGAGAACTAGATGAGCATCGCTGGGAAAGTTTTCTGACTCTTCAAGAAGTGCAGTTACGGCAAGCTCGTACACATGATAGGTATCTTAAAACACCAGTTTTTACGGTAGGACAACTTGTCCTCTTTGACAATGCAAAATCAAATCATGCGGCTGGAAAATTCAAACTACGATGGTTTGGTCCTTACTGGATTACTGAACAGGTAGGCCCAACTACTTTTTGGTTGACTACTTTGACCGGAATTCCTCTTCCTAAAGTGGTCAATGGTTCAAAGTTGCAGCCGTATCATCAAGCACCTGATTCGCGCTGAAATGTTCTGCGGTTGCCTGCATATTTTTCTTTTTTCTCTTTTCTTTTCTTTTCCTTTTAATTTTGCATGTTGGTTGAATAAAATCCTTAAAAACCTCGTTTTGCTACATAATCATAAACTCCTCGTTTGGATACATAACCATGAATAATCGCCGCCTTTTGTTATCGATTCCGCTCATGGATGCACACCGTAGTTATGAGGTTATCATCTCAACATCGCGCGATGATTAGTAATTTCAATCTCTTCACGCTGCCAAGTATCTACTTAACCTTTTTCATTCTGCTGTTAATCGCTATTGTGTCTGCGTGCTTGTGTACTTTGTGTTTCCTGTACTCCCTGTGCCTACTTGCTATTCGTGTGTGTATCATGGAGGCGTTAGCAAACTTTGTTGCGTTCCGTGATGGACTCCCTGCAGATGTGGGTGAGTTCCTACGTGTCCGAGGGTTGGCTAATTTCATTGAATTGCCTTGGCATTCAGTGGATTGTCACCCGTTCTACGCCCAAATAATTGCCGCCATCGCTGCCACACCGCTGCGGAGCAGAGTTGGCCAATAACCTCCATACCATCTCGAGTAGTAATCACTCTACAGACCTTTGCTGATGCTTTCCGACTCACTCCGGAAGGTCGAGAGAATGGCCCTAACTTGCGGATAGCTAGCATGATTCAATTTTTTCCCCGATATTCTTCTAATGAATACGCTATTCTTTGTCGCCCTGAGCCTGAAAGAACAGCCTTATAGTTCTTAGTCGCCATCTTGAACCTGCAAAAATGTACATATGGGATATCTCGCCCATTCTTCTCAGCGATAGATATGGCTGCTAGAGAGCCTGTTAATTTTGCCTCATACTATTTCCGTCGCATTCACCGTGAATGCGTTTCAATCATTAAACAGGTTAACAAAGGAGATATTCCACGATCACAATTACCGCACATTATTTCATTTTTGTTTCCGGTCCTCCAAGCAGCGCAACCACCACCCAGAGGTCGAGTTCTATATTATGAAGACTCAGCGCAAATCTTGGAAGATGATGAAGAAGATGACGAAGAAATCTTCCAGCTACTACGCCGAAAGCGCATCAAAATAAGCTCTTTCGATAGCCAAGTAAAGGGTTCGGCCGCTGGAAATGAAGATGACAACAATGAAGAAGAGACTTTTCACGACACAGCCACCTCCATGCACCATGACTTGTCTGCCCAGTCATCTCCAACCAAGCAACAAGAACAAAGTGTGACCGATTCTGACAACAATTCTTATAAGGAAGAATCCCAGCAGCGATCCAAACAGGATATAGAAAGAGATACAAAGGTTATTATTGCTGAAATTTTGGTAGAATTAATTGAAGTAGTGAAATCTGCAGTTGCCCATCCTGATAACACTACGCAACAATCCACTGAAAAGGTATTATAAACAACCACTGTTCTTCTCACTCCTCCACCTGAACCTCCAATTAACCCCATTCTTCCTTTTCCACCTATTTTCCTTGAGGAACCTACCGCTTCATCCTCATCACCCAATTACTCTCCACCAGATTCCACTCATCTTCTGAGAGCCTCTTCATCCTAGCAGCCACTTCCTCCACTTTCCATATTCACCGAACTAGAATCTATGGGGTGCATGCTTATTCAGTTTTCCTAGCAACTTCCGGTGCAACTAAGACAGGTTACACAGAATATTCGTTAGGAAGTGCAACATAAGGTTGATACACTTGACGTAGACATTACTCCATTGCAGGAAGAGGTTGATGCCGTAAAAGCAGAGAATCATAATCTGCAATTTCAAATTAGCAAGCTTCAAGCACGACTTGCTCAACAGGAGACAATAATTAGTCAAAGAGATGTTGCCTTAGCCAAAATTACAATAAAAGATGATTGGTTATGCGCCGCTGATGCAGAAATCTTGCAATTGAAGCAATTACTACAGGATAAAGAGGATGCATGCATAGCTCTGGGAAATCTTTTAGAAGAGACTAGAGTTCAGTTAGATGAAGTGGTACAACGTGGACAAGAGATGGCCGATTTGGCTACGAAGACTAAAGAAGAGCTACAAAGATCAGCATCCCATTTGTTTGAGGCCAATTCTCTACTTAAAACGAAGATGAATTTAGTGGCTCAGCTATAAAAAGAAATAGCAGGTACCCGCAAAGAAAGAGACGCATATTACAAAACAATTCAATTTCAGAATCAAGAGTTGGAGAGAAGGGAGTATCAACTGGATGCTCAAAAAGAAAGATTATCCAGAGTTGATAAGCAGATAGCAGATATGAAAGTCAGTCGTGATGTAGCTTTATCAAATGAATTTTATTTACAAGAAGCTTTTCTACAAACACAAGTAGAACTTTTGATGAGCCAGGTCATTGCAACAAGCTCTGTACGAACTGATGCTCAACTTGTAGAACCTGAAGTCCTCAAACAGATGTTAGAGTCATTGAAAAAGAAAATTGCCTGGATATTTAGGTTAGCTAGAACTATGTATCTAGAGGGTATAGTTGATGAGCCGTAATATTTTTGTATACCTACGGGTTCAAGTCCACCGTGCATGCCAGTGTTAGCCGTCGGATTGGCAATTGTAAAGCCTGTCTCTTTTTCATATTCCACACGAACCGAAAGGTCGTTGCCTAGATGTTGTAACCTTCTTATAAATCAATGAAAAGAGATGCTTTGGTGACGACCAGAGGAGTCGCCAGACTATTTGTCTGGTTGATGATGTCTGTGTAGTTTCCGTGGTGTGTTTGAGAATTTTGAACTATTCTGTGTCTTTCTGTGTTGTTTGATTATATGCACCTGTACGAAAAAGATTGAGTTATTGTTCTTGTCTCTGTTGTTTACAATAGTTTGTGCTTGGGTCAGCTCTTTAAGTTGGACAACGTAAGTCTGTATTACGGTACTGAATAGTTATGCGCTGTATGTTGAGAACGCATCAATTAGAGTGTAATCGGTAGATTGTGGAAGAGTCTGATTGTAGACCGTAAAACTGTGGGAGCATAACCAGAGTTTGATAAGTAATTCGTATTGATACAGATTTTTACCATTAAGATATGGTGATGTGAGTGAGTTAATTAAGAGAGTTACTTGGGAAAATCAAGTATAGGGCCTCTGTTTGACATACCCCTTCCACTCCCAAGAACCCGAATAGATGTTTAAACGCGTTTCTAATGGTGAAAGCGCGTTTAACAGAACTATTCTTAAATAGGGAAACATAGGAAGCCTTTTGGAGATTCAAGCCAGTTCAACCTAGCCAATTGGGCATAGTCATCATCTATGAGTTCAAGGATCCGGAGACACCAGGAAAAGTGGTGTACCTGGATAACACATCAGAGAAAATGTTCTTGGTATCAGAGCATGACACGCATGCATACACTTGGCAAGGTGAATCCATTTTCCCTCCAGCAAGATTTAATGTGTCGTAGGGCCTCCAAGGAGTAGGATCATCCAAGGCTCATGAAAACCAGAGGGAAAGAGCGAGAGAGAGACCTGAGGTAAGCTTAACACATAATGTGGGTAGAGACAGATTATGACGAGAAGGTGAAAGACGTGACAGAGAAAGACATCAAGCACATAGGCATCAAAGAGATGAACACGATTTCCCATTGCCTAGACCCCGAGAGCACCCAAGAACCCTTAGACCCTCTCAAGTGGTCAAGAAAATGAAAAATTACTTTGATGGTTCAGGAGATCCTTATAATCATGTGGTCGTGTTCAAACAAGTGTTACGAGTTGAACTCGTTGAGGATTTGTTCACACAGTTTGAGGCATTTGGTTTGACTCTTAAGGGCACTACCTTAGCTTGGTTTCAACCCTTGAACAATCATAACTATCGAGATATATGTCAACTGCTAGATGAATTCATTGTAGAATCTTCCAAAAGTGGTATAAGGCATAACACATCATCCTTGACCCACAGCTTTAAGCAGACACCCCAAGAAACAATGCGACTAGCAGGAAGAAGGTTCAGCAGTACTTAGAAAGATGCCCTATTCCAGAATTACCCACACCTGCCAAACAAGTGGCCTTGTTCTTAGATGGCTTACTGAACATCAAGTTAAGATTATATGTGTACTTGAAAGAGCCTAGATCCATAGAAGAGTGTGTGCGGATGTGCATTGACATAGAAGATAACTTGGGTGAGGAGCTAGGATTGTCCAAACTCTATAAGGATTCTGATAGTTCTACTAGTCATACTTCAAGAGTCTCGATGGAAATAGATGAGATAGCTCAGCAAGTTCCCAAGAAGCTAGGAGTCCAAAATTGACAAACACCAAGAGTCACCTCATTGAACCATTGTTATACTTGCGAAGGGGACCACATGGCTAACGTATGCCCAATGCAAAACCCGAACATAAGAGAAAATAATTCCCAATACTATTGAAAGGAAGTACACAAACCATACGGCTCAAGATTGTCCCTTCAATAGGCAGGCTGTCAGACAAAATTATCCAACCTTACCAACAAGGTAGGTATCAGAACTAATACCAACAACATTATTATAGGCCACAACAACAGTATCAGGCACAATATAAGCCACAATCAGTCCGAGGAAACCAACCACAAGCTCCTACCAATGTGATTCCAATGAAATATGCAATGGCAGAGGAGAACCCTAATAGAGCATTGGTGCCACTAACCCCATTGGACTCAGGAAATGACTCTCATGCTCATAGTTCAGACTACTCCCATGAAGATAGTCCACATGCCTAATACATAGAGTCACCTGAGCATAGTGAGATTTACTCGTATCAATATGAGGCACCACGTATGGAAAAAAATTGGGAGCTAGATTACTCCAATGTCATGTACAAAAATCCTAACCCTAGCCCCCAATTGAGACAAGTGAGACCCCAAGCCCCTAAAGGACCATGTTTTAGATACCAAGGTGATCATTTCATTCGTGAATGTCCCCATTCACCAACTTTGGGTCAAGGCTAGACCATCACAATACAAGCTTTTTGTCTTGAGTGTGGCAAAGACCATCTCCCCAGAGATTGTCCAAGAAACCCCTCTAGTGCACCCAAGGTTACACCCATTAATGTGGTAGGCTCAGTGGTGGATTCAAGTGCTACTAGCAGTAAGGTGGCTCCTATACACGTACTTACCAGGGCACAAGCCTTAAAACAAGATAAGCTAGCTGAACAATCAGAGTCAAGTGAATCAAGAGAGCCTAGTAAGAGGAAAACAAGAACATGGAAGGATACTAGGGAGAAGGCCAATCGCAAGTGGAATAAAAAGTTATCAGAAGTACAAGAAAGCCTCAAAGAAATGAAAACAAAGATAGAAGACATTGCATCTCAAAGTCCCTCACATGTCGAAACTCCACCCACACCACCTCATTCCACCCCACCACCCATTGTTAATAGACCACAACCAAGGTCTGTTCTTGCAGATCGAATCGCAGAAGGCTTGGACATGATGTTCAAGGCCTACGAGGCTCGACTTCAAGAAGGGCCAATAGGTGCAAACCTTGACAAGAGTTACGCCAGAGCCGACTTAGAGATTGAATGGACGAAAATGTGCATGAAAATGGTAGAGCTAGCTCAGGCTATGCTATCCTAGAAGAGCTGCTCAAAGCAAAACCTCAGCTATGGAATCATGTGAAGGATCAGGTTCTAGAACTTGATTTCAAAATGCCAAAAGCAGGCTCTAAGCAAAAAGTTCTAGAGATACCTCTCCATAAAATAGGAGACATGAGCGAAGGTGAAGAAGGTTATACTTAACTTTCGATCACCTACCAGGGTTACACAACCAAAGCAATCGTAGATTCAGGTGTTGGTGTTGCTATTGTGACCACCTCCTTGTGGAAGCGATGGTGGTTCCACGAAACACTGACGTCATGAACAACACTAAGGTTCAGTTTCATCTCACTGTAGAAGAGCTGCTCAAAGCAAAACCTGAGCTATGGAATCATGTGAAGGATGAGGTTCTAGAACTTGATTCCAAATTGCCAAAAGTAGGCTCTCAGCAAGAAGTTCTAGAGATACCTCTCGATAAAATAGGAGACATGAGTAAAGGTGAAGAAGGTAATACTTATCTTCTGATCACGAAGACTCAGTGGTTCCATGAAACATTGACGTCATGAAGAACACTAAGATTCAATGTCATCTCAGTGTAGAAGAGCTGCTCAAAGCTACACCTGAGCTATGGAATCATGTGAAGGATCAAGTTCCAAAACTTGATTCCAAAATGCCAAAAGCAGGCTCTAAGCAAAAAGTTCCAGAGATACCTCTCGATAAAATAGGAGACATGAGCGAAGGTGAAGAAGGTAATATTTATCTTCTGATCACCTACCAGGGTTACACAACCAAAGCAATCGTAGATTCAAGTGTTGGTGTTGCTATTGTGACCACCTCCTTGTGGAAGCGATGGGGCAAACCTACATTAGGACCAACTAGAATGAAGTTTCAAATGGCAGACGGTCCTTTTGAAAGACCTCTAGGATTGTTAAAAGGGATAAATCTAACCACTTGTGGTGTAGAGTTTGAACATACATTTGTTATATGTGACTTTGATAAAAATAATGTCTATGAGATGATCCTAGAAAGACCCTTCCTACTAGAACTACAAATTGTATAGGATTGGGGCACCAAATCCTTCTACTTAGAGCACTTAGGGGTCACCACCAAGGTCAATTTGAAGGATTACACCTTCAGGGATGTACCAGCCCTATAGTGGAATCCCATCCACAAAGCAAAACAAGATTCATTTTCTGTGCATTCTGGAAGCTCTCCTGACCCATCCTGGTTGCATGAAGATACTCATTTGTGGATGTGCAAGGTCGTAGAGGAAGAGGAACAATGCTTAAAGGCAAGAGAAGAAGGAACTTCTTCAGGAGATAGATGAATTAAAGACCCAGCCTATACACCAATGATCTTTCCTGATGAGGAATTTGAGCCTCATGGTTGGGCAGAAATCTTGGCCACCATGGACATTGTTTTCAATGAGGAAAAATGGACACATCATTGTGATGAGAAGGGTTATGATATTTTGGTGTTCATGTGTGAGCCCTTGCTAGAAGATCTAGAGTCCATTCTGATGGACAGTTGCTTTAATTCAGAAAGGCACTATCTAGAAGAGTAGGAGTATTTAGCCAACAAGAGGAAGAACCTATCCCAAGCATTAAATTTATAAATTCAAAGGATGGAAGTGAGGGTAGTCAAAAGAAAAAGAAGAGAAAAGCACTGAAACAAGATGAGGAGGAAGCATTGTTGGAAGTACTAGAGAATTTCAAGAAATATGAAGTTGAAGATAGAAAAATTTTGGTACGAATGCCTAAGAGAGAGGCCATTATAGGATAAGCGTATGAGCTTGTAGCTCTATTAAGGGAATATAGGGACGTGTTTGCGTGGCACTATTGAGACTTGAAGGGAGTACATCCAAAAATTTGCTCTCATACAATCCCCATGTCCGCTGATGCCAAACCCACCAAACAAAAGCTCTAGGCATATAATGACACTTATGCAACTAAAATAAAAGAAGAAATTGATAGATTGATTGAAGCTGGATTTATCTATGAGATTGAGCATACTGAATGGGTATCCCCCATTGTAGTGGTGCCCAAGAAGAACGGAAATTTGCGAGTGTGTATTAACCTTACAAATGTTAATGCCGCTACGATCAGGGATATCTATCCACTTCCAATATCTGATTCACATTTATTGGAGCATGTTGCAAGCAAGGACGTTTATAGTTTTCTTGATGGAGCTTTAGGTTACAACCAAGTAGCCATTGCCCGAGAAGATCAACACAAGACGGCTTTTGCCACAAAGTGGGGAATCTTTGCATTTCGTGTGATTCCATTTGGGCTCACCAATGCACTTGCAACCTTCCAAAGGCTCATGTGTCATGTCTTCAAGGAGTTCTTGCGAAAGAGCTTTGAAGTATATGTGGACGATTTATGTGCCCATTCCCCAGAAAGAAGATACCACATCCCTGAGCTCAGACAAATCTTCAACAAGTGTAGAGATTATCGAGTGTGTGTGAACCCAAAAAAGTGTGTGTTCATGGTACATCCAAGGTAAGATCTTAGGTCACATTGTTTCTAAGAATGGAATATCAACAGATGAAGACAAAGTACTAGCCATAGCGGAGCTACAAGGCCAAGGAATGTTAAAGAGGTACAAGCCTTTATGGGTCATTATGGATATTATTGAAGGTTTATGCACATGTATGCAATCATAGCTAAGCCTCTTTATTCTTTGTAGAGAAATTTTGAGTGGAACAATGAATGTGAAAATTCCTTCAATGAGTTGAAGAGACGTTTGTGCACAACACCAATACTAACCACTCCTGATTGGAATAAACCATTCCATGTCCATGTAGATGCATCCAATCATGCAATAGGATGTGTGCTAGCACAACCCACAGGTGAAGGAAATCTAGATTTGCCTATAGCATATGCTAGCAGACAGCTATCTACAGCTGAACGAAACTATACCACAATAGAGCTAGAGGGCTCAGGCATGGTATATCCTGTGAAGAAGTTTAGACACTATTTATTGGCCAACAAGTTCAAGGTTTTCACTGATCATCAAGCTTTGTTATATTTGGTCAATAAACCTTGCAATAGAGGATGCTTAGTAAGATGGTTCCTCTTACTAACGGAATATGACTTTGAAGTTGTTGTTAGGAAAGGAAGAACTCACCTCAAGGGGGATCACCTTTCTCGCATCACTTCAAGAGAAACAACACAAGGAGTGTCTGATGAGTTGTCTGATGCTTATCTGTTCAATTTAGATGTTGTTCCTAAATGGGAAAATAAGATGAAACGAGTCCTAGCCTTCAGACCCGCAAATAAGGATGTGAAAACATTACAAGCAGAAATTGTAAAATTACAAAAATATCACATATTGATAGGAAGCCTGTACAAACAAGATACTGAGGGTGTATTAGTTTTTTGTGTTAAGGACGATGAACATAGTACTTGGTTGCAACAAGCTCATGAAAGATCGCTAGTAGATCACTATTCTAAACAATGAACATTGTTGAATTTGAAGCGTCTAGGAGTGTATTGGCCTAGAATGGACAAACAAATACACAAGTGGATTAAGAATGGTCCAGTGTGCCAGGAAAAACCCCCAATGGACCATGCCACTCTTTATCATGTGTCATTAATTCCAAATTGGAGTGCTCCATTGGTAGAATTTATGAGATCGGGAATACTACCTAGTGAGGCTAACCCAGCAAGAAGACGAAGCATGTAGCAAGAGGCTCACAACTATGCCTTAGTAGGCAAGAACCTATACCAAAGGGGAAGAGATGGTTATCTAAGATTGTGCATTCACGAGTCGGACTACTTGAAAGTCTTAAAAAATGCACACAGTGGTGATGCAGATGGACACTTTGGTCCTGACCAAGTAATTAAGACCATTCTATTCTCAGGACTTTGGTGGCCCACTCTTCATGTGGATGCATATACCTATGTGAAGAAATGTGACACATGCCAATGTGCACAATATCTGGTTAGAAAAGACGAGATGACTTTGAGGCCAATGATGGGAGGACGTCCAATTTCAAAATGGGGTATAGAATTTGTAGGTCCTATTAACCCCCCAGCTAGAAACTCACATGTAGAATATATTATTGTAGCCACTAATTACCTTATAAAGTGGGTAGAAGTAAAAGCCACCACAAAGAATGATGCTCAAATGATGGCTAAGTTCTTATTCAAGAATGTGTTCACGAGATATGGATTACCAATAGAGTTAGTGAGCGATAGAGGCAGACACTTTTTGAATGAAGTCATTGAAAATCTTCTCCAAGAGTTCTTGGTGACACATAAGAAGTCTACTCCCTATCACCCACAAGCTAACAGACAAGCTGAGAGCACAAATAAAAGATCCTATGTAGCGTATTGACAAAACTGGTTAATAATAAACACTCTGATTGGGACAAACAACTTCATCATGCCGTTTGGGCTTACCGAGTTGCCTATAAAACAATATTCAATGCCACTCCATTTCATATGGTCTTTGGATAGAATGTGTTGCTACCATTAGATTTCCTAATCCTTGCTTTAAAAGTAGCCAAAGGGCCCGAGTGGAATGGACATGAATTGTCATCTAGGATCATCGATTTAGAACGCTTAGGTGAGATGAGGTTACCAACGGTTGCAGGCATCTATGCTGCACAGAAAGGACAAAAAGCTTTTTTTGATGCACACATCAAGGATAAAGGATTGAAAGAGGGAGAACTAGTGTTGGTTTACACACTCAAGTAACATGCCCATAAATTGGAGAAAAGAGGATATGGACCCATGATCATTAATAGAATTTCCACTAGTAGTGCAGTTCAATTGGCCACTCTAGAAGGAGATATCTTGCCAAACTATATTTTTGGATGTAGAGTCAAGTTGTATCAATAACCTCTTACAAAGGATATGCTAATGAGACTCAACACGGATAAGAAGTGAAAAGAAGAAGAGCTAAGGGTGAGAGAAGAAGCACAGGCGAAGGCTCGAGAGCACATTAGGAAAAATAAGTTCAGGCGACTAGGCCTAGATGTCAACCTGAACGCCCCAAAAATATCACATGGACATGTGCTAAAAATCAGGCATAATTACTTCTCAAATATCCAACTGACACCCCTTTGTGACCATAGACGTAGGACGAGAAAAGAGTGTAAATACTGCGAGAGCATTGATTAACTCAGGTGCAGCAACTAGTGCACTTAGACTTTCATACTACCAAGACTTGCAATTGAACATCAATCCCATCGAAGCCTATCTCATCGGGCTGGGAGGTGTGCAAACCCCTTGTTTCCGCGAGGTGGACCTTTCCATCTACATTCAAGATGTTTCAATGAAATTCAAAATGTTAGTGTGTCAAGATGAGGACCTTACTGAACCACTTGTCTTGGGTCAAGATTGGATATATGACCATGCAGTTAACTTAAACCTAAGAAGTCAACTTCTTCAAGTTTGGGTACATGAACAATAAATTACATTAGAATTAGAGAACTGCATGCTCATAAATCCAGGTGTCACACATTCTTTATGCTCTTCTAAGACTAATCTTATAGGTGAAGATGTTGTATCTATCAAAAACTCTATGATGCAGAAGAAGTCAATCATGGAGGAACATGCTTGAAGGCGAGTGGATGTCTCTTCTTCTTCAAAGACTAAAGCTGCCACTGTAGTTCCACCCCAAAGGCCAGCACAAACAGTTCAAGACAACTACAATATCCAATAGAGAAGCAAAATTCAAGAAGAACGTAGTTCCAGGCATGAAGCAGATGTGGGTATGAAAAGGAGAGCAACCACCAGCTTTGCCACAACAATTCCCATCTAGGCAGGCAAACCATGCCAAATAAAAAACCAGGCAACTAGGACAAGCTCAACCACAAGGTATCCGACAAGTTTGGGTGCCTAAGAAATTAGATGTGGCTCAAAAAGGACGACTACACATGTGGGTTCCCAAGGAACTCGTACATGCACAAACGTCGTTGTTCTCACGTACAAGTAAAGTCTCAACAAAGAAGTCAAGGAGCGGCAAGAGTCACAACCAAGCAGAAAGATCAAAGGAAGATCAACCCACCGCTCTGGCAAAAGTAAGAAGACAAGTAACACGTGTCTTGGTTTGGAAGCCAAAAGCACAGGTAGGCTCCATAGAACTAATGAACCAACCACGCGGGCTACAACATGTACGAAATCATTCAAAGATGAAGAAGCCCAAGGTGATCTCTATGCAACTGAACATTGTTCTCAAATGGATCCCTATAAGGAGGAAAGATCAATTGTCATTCGGGGATCCAATGGATACCTCCAACAAAGGCTGCTTAGCATCTACAAGAAACATTGATAGCCTTGATGAGCAACAACCATGTGCTCCTTGCACAACGCTATCTTTTGCACCATTCAGATCATGCGTTTCCAAAGTATGCATTAATATAGGACCACATTACACGGCCATGCATAGACACATTTGAGCATCCCATGCACAAGAGCACATACATATGTCATCTATCTTTTCTGATACTAACATCTATCTTCCTGTTTTGTGACATTTTTCCTTTAAAAAAAAGAGAGAAGAAGAAGAGAGCTTGTTCCTAGGTTTGGCTCATGGAACATGAATGAGTCATGCATAGTTGAAGGAAGAACCGTTGATGATTGGGCATTTATCAGTTTTGATAGAAGTGTGTCTTGGCTAGTAGATGATATTATTGTTGCCTTATCTGGTAGATGTCTAGAACTTTGCATGAACATGGCATCCACACCTCTTATTCTCCCTTACCATGGTAGGAGGAGAGCGCTTGCAGGTCCGCAACTTGAGAGACGCTTAACTACTGTATGTACGAGAGCATCCAAGGAGCTATCTACAAGAGGTAGTTCTAGTACCCTAAAAATCCTTGTATGTATACTAGTGAGAAGACTTCTGCTTATGGTGAGCTAAAGAGAATATGTGAAACTAAGCTTGGCGTAGTTACTGTCACTCTAGCACAATGGCAAGTACCACTGTGAGGAGCTTCACCTCATAAATGTCAATCCGCGGAGATGTGAGGACCGATATGAAGACCAAGAGCAAGTGAAGTGCACAAGTCAGTAAGTGAAAGCACACAAGCATGCACACACATACACACACATGCACACAAGGTAAGAGCAAAGAGTGGACTCTCTTACCAAGCTGAAATCTACAACCAGCCAACCTCAAAAATGAGCTTTCCATCCATTTTTATAGTTTTTTTAGTGGTTTTGGCCCTGTCCAGACCTAGTGTCCGGCCTAGTTAAAAAATAGGTTCTAGGGCTTATTTGGGGGCTCAAACGGAGTCTAAAAATTATGGAAATTGGTAGAATGACCTCCTTCAAGAAGTGTGTACCTCTATCGCTAACCAAGTCTATTGGTAACCCATATCTAGTGAACATGTTTTCAAATAAGAACTTAGCCGTTGTTTAAGCATCATTCTTTGTTGTGGCTTTTACTTCTACGCACTTGGTAAGGTGATCAGTGGCTACAATAATGTATTCCGCATGGGAGTTTCTAGCTAGGGGGTTAATAGGACCAACAAAGTCTATACCCCACTTTGAGAATGCATGTCCTCCCATCATTGGCCTCAAAGGCATCTCATCTTTTTTGATCGGATATTGTGCTCGTTGACATGTGTCACATTTCTTCACATAGGTATGAGCATCCATATGAAGAGTGGGCCACCTAAGTCCTAAGAATAGGATGGTCTTGATTACTCTTTCAGGCCCGAAGTGTCCACCTACAACCCCGCTATGTGCCGTTTCTAAGACTTTCAAGTAGTAGGATTCATGAACCCATAGTCTTAGATAACCATCTTTGCCTCTTCGATATAGGTTCTCTCCTACTAAGGCATAGTCCTAAGCCTCCAACTCCATGCTTCTTCTTCGTGCTAGGCTAGCCTCATTGGGTAATGCTCCTGATCTGATGAATTCTACCAATGGATCACTCCAATATGGAATTGACGACAGGTGATAAAGAGTGGCATGCCCTAGTGGGGGTCTCTCTTTGCATGTTGGAAAATTCTTAATCCACTCATGAATTTCCTTGTCCATGCTAGGCCAATGCACTCCTAAACGTTGTAGATTCTGCAATGTTCGTTGTTTAGAATAGTGATTTCCATCCTTCGTGGGCTTGTTGCAACCAACTACTATGTTCATCATCCTCGACACAACAAGCCAATACACCATTTGTCTCTTGTTTCTACATGCTTCCTGCCAATATTTGATTTTTTGTGATCTTACAATTTCTTCTTTGTTTGTTTTCACATCCTTGTTTGCAGGTCTGAAGGTTAGGACAGATACTAACTTATTTGCCCATTTAGGAACAACTTCTGAATTGAAAAAATAAGCGTCTCATAATTCACCTGACACTTCTTGCGCTGGCTCTCCTGAAGTGATGCGAGAAAGATAGTCTGCCCTAAGGTGGGTCCTACCTTTCCTGACAACCACTTCAAAATCGTATTCCATTAGTAAGAGGAACCATCTTACTAAGCGGCCTGTATTGCAAGGTTTATTGACCAAATATAGTAAAGCTTGATGATCGGTAAAAAAACTTGAACTTCTTCATGGCATATACCATGCCTAAGCCTTCTCTTTCGGTTGTCATATAGTTTCGTTCAGCCACATTTAATTGCCTACTAGCATATGCTATTGGCAAATCTAGGATTCCTTCACCCATGCGTTGTGCTAGCACACATCCGATGGCATGATTGGAGGCATCTACATGGACATGAAAGGGTTTGCTCCAATCTGGAGTGGTCATTATTGGTGTTGTGCACAAACATCTTTTCAGCTCATTGAAGGAATTCTCGCATTCCTTGTTCCACTCAAAATCTTTCAACAACCCATAAAGAGGTTTAGCTATGATGGCATACATGTGGATAAACCTACCGTAATATCCACAATGGCCCATAAAGGCTTGTACCTCTTTAACATTCCTTGGTCTTGGCAACTCTGGTATGGCTCTTACCTTGTCTTCATCTGTTGATATCCCATTTTTAGAAACAATATGACCTAAGATCTTACCTTGTCGTACCATGAACACACACTTCTCTGGGTTCAGACACACTCGACATTCTCTACACTTGTTGAAGATCTGTCTGAGCTCAGGGATGTGGTATCTTCTTTGTTGGGACAGAGCACATAAAACATCCACATATACTTCTAAGCTCTTTTGCAAGAACTCCTTGACGACATGACACATAAGTCTTTGGAATGTAGCAGGTGCATTAGTGAGCCCAAATGGCATCATGCGGAATGCAAAGATTCCCCATTCGGTGGCAAAAGTTGTTTTGTGTTGATCTTCTAGGGCAATGGCTACTTGGTTGTAACATGAAAATCCATCAAGGAAGCTATAAACTTCCTTGCCTGCAACACGCTCCAATAAATGTTTAGTGATTGGAAGTGGATAGCTATCTCGAATCGTAGCAGCATTAACTTTCTTAAGGTTAATACACACTCACAATTTTCCATTCTTCTTGGGCACCACTACAATGAGGGATACCCATTCAGTATGCTCAATCTCATAGATGAATCCAGCTTCAATCAACCTATCAATTTCTTCTTTTATTTTAGCTGCATGAGTGTCATTATATGTGTAGGGCTTTTGTTTGGTGGGTTTGGCATCAGCGGTCATGGGGATCATATGAGAGCAAATTCGTGGATCTACTCCCTTCAAATCTTTATAGTGCCATGCAAACACATCCCTATATTCCCTTAATGGATCTATAAGTTTTGCTTCTTCTTTTGCACTTAGGTCATCTCCTATGTATGTACATCGTTCTTCATTCTCTTCAATGGTTACAACAACTTTTTTGGTCTTTTTTTTATTATCATATGATTCTCCTATGATGGCCTCTCTCTTAGGCATTCGTACCAAAATTTTTCGATCTTCAACTTCATATTTCTTGAAATTTTCTGGTACCTCGAACAATGAATCCTCCTCTTCTTGCTTCATTTCTTTTCTTTTCTTTTTCTTTTGACTACCCTCACGTCCATCCTTTGAATTCACAGTTTTAATACTTGTGAGAGGTTCTTCTTCTTTTTGGGTTAACACTCCTATGTCTTATAAATAGTGCTCCTCTGAGTCAAAGTAAGTATCCATCACAATGGATTCTAGATCATCATCATTCTCTTCTTCTTCTACGACCTCACTAGGATCACACTCTTCCAATAAGGGCTGACAAATGAACACTGAAATATCATAACCCTCCTCATCACAATGAGGTGTCCATTGTTCTTCATTGACTGCAATGTCCATGGTAGCTAAGATTTTTTCCCAACCATGAGGCTCAAATTCCTCATCTGGAAATATAATCGGTGTATAGGCTGGGTCTTTTATTGGTCTATCTCCTAGGGAAGTTCCTTCTTCTCTTGCTTTTAGGCGCTTTTCCTCTTCCTCTATGACCTTGCACATCCACAAGTGAGTATCTTCATGCAACCAGGACGGATCACGTGAACTTCGAGAATGCACAGAGATAGAATCTTCTTTCGCTTTGTGGATAGGATTCCACTGTAGGGGTGGTACATCTCTGAAGGTGTAATCCTTCAAATTGACCTTGGTTGTGACCCCTAAGTGTTGTAAGTACAAGGAGTTGGTTCCCCAATCCTGGACTATTTGCAATTGTCATAGGAAGGGTCTTCCTAGGATCATCTCGTAGACATTATTTTTTTGAAAGTCATATATAGCAAATGTATGTTCAAACTCTACACCACAAGTGGTTAGAGTTATCCCTCCATCTTCCATTTGAAGTTGCATTCTAGTTGGTCTCAATGTGGGTTTGCCCCATCACTTTCACTACCATCTGATTTTAATTGAATCTTTAATGCCTACGACATTGTTCTGACTATGTTCTAATACATCTGGAAAAGTATGAAGTCTTTCGTGTGAAGAGATGATAGTAGGAGATGACTTGTAAGCAGATGACTTGCAGATGAGCAATTTATTGTTCGAAACATAGCATGATTGGTGACTTTGGAATTGAAATATCCTCCTTTATACGATTGTGCTTTGTTGACAATTCTACTTGGAGAGCTACATCAGCATCATTGGAAAGATTCTCTTGAAAGCTCTCTGATCTGATGGTTAGAGGAGGGAAGTTCACATGATCTGTTGAAGGGAAATCCGGCAATGGACGCATTAGAAGAAAGCACTCTTTGGAGAAGAGACACATCTAAAGAAGGAGTTTTAAAGGAAGCGTGGATCATCTAAGAAGGGAATCATCACTGTCGGTGCTGCAATCATCCGAGGCGGCTGAGGATCAATATGAGGAACATATCTAAAGAAGAAGGATCAATCAATCTCGAGGAATATTTTGACGCATGCTGAAGAAAGAGCACCCGACTGCCATAGCTGAAGATCGCGGGCTGCTAGTTTTAATAGGTTTTCTAGACGTTGTATCTAAAGGGATAAGGAAGGTGAAATCTCAGATGCGTAAATATTGAATCAGAAAATCAGACTACTGCTCAGTGGTGATTTGACCTAATAGCAACGAAAGAAGGAAACTATGAAGTTAAGTAAAAGTGAATTCTTGTTTGTTTGTTGAAATCATTACAGATTTCTGTACTTAATATACGTCAATTTCTCCTCATATTTTAACTTTGCGTCATCCAACGGATCTTCTGTGTTTGTTCAATACACTGAATGCAATTCTATTGCAAATGAATTTTTGTGATTTATGTTTTTTTAACAAAAAGTTCGCTATTACAGGGAAGATGGAATGGTAATCCTTGATCTTATAAACAAAAGGCAAACAAAAAAGTGTATGAATTCGATGTTATGAAAGCGGTTGCTTCGCAGTTAAGTGTTCTTTAAAATATAAGAATATAAGAGAGGGAAATCAAATAGATGGTTGTCGGCAGATTTATGTGAAGCATGCATGAACTTGACTTTCTGATCGTGAGTTAACTTCAAAGATTGTTATTTCAATGTATGTGCGTTAATATCTATTGAACCTCACTCGACAGAAATTCAAATTTTGTTCGAGTATTGAAAGTAGGAAATGAGTTTGAGGCGGAAGATGTGAAAGAAATACCAACAAAATAGGTCGGAATTGATTGCATTATTTGAATAATGAAAGCATTTACTAATGTTTGCTCGAACACTGCATTAAAGATATGCGCTAAATAGCTTGACCATTTATAGCGAATAGTATAGAGTGAAGTTTAATCTGTGTGATGCGACTCTTGCATTTCATCATTTGCTGGAAGAAAAGTGAACTCTGATTAACATCAGAATGAAGGAAGAAAAATATCACGCTTATAAAGAGGAAACATTCTATTCAGAGAGATATAGAGTCCTTCCCTTTGTTTTTGTTAATCGTCAGGTTTTATGTAAGTGTTTTTGTTTTGTGATACATGCATATTTAATAACTCATGATATAGCTTTGATGCTTTTATTAGTTATGTACTCTCACGACGAAAACGCTCCATACATTTTTCTGTGGAAAAGGTTTTGCTTTCTATGGTATTCAAAAATAGCGAAACTATCTTCAATCTATTCTGTGCACGAATCGAAATTTGATGAAAACTCAACTGTGTCATGCTAATTAAAATAAAGGATCCTTATGTTTCAAAGTATGAATGTTTATTCTTTAAAGATATTAAGGCTTTGCAAAATCATCTAATCAAACTTTCTTCGAGCTCCACTGTCCCTGAGCTTCTTCCAAGCACCCCGCGTGCGCCGTTAGCGAGGCGGTTGGCTTGATCCACCAGCCGTCACCATTCGCTCTTTTCGCTCCCACACCGTAGAGATCAGCATGTACCAACTCTAGAGGAGCTTGAGATCGATTGCTGGTTTCTCTTGGAAATGCCTTTCATTGTTGCTTTCCCATCATACAAGCCTCACAAGGTTCTTGCAACTCTAAGAATGTAGGCAAATGAGCAACCATCCCTATTCTTTGCATCTTCTTCAAAACTACAAATCCGAGATGCCCAAATATTTGGCGCCATAACTTGCTTACATCTTAATTATCTTTTGTACCAGTTAAGACACTTAACTCATACAAGTTATCACGTCTTATGCCTTTTCCTACTACATTACCTCAGGAATCCATGATTTCTGCACCACTGTTATTGAAGTGAACTTTGAGTCCACGATCTGTTATTGCAGAAACTCACAACAAATTTCTTTTAAGTATAGGTACATAAAAAATATCGTATAACTTTTTCTCAACACCTGCAGAAGTGATAAAAGAGATGGTTCCAGTTCCTTCTACTGGACACGTGGAGTCATTTCCCACTACTACATTGATGGATTCCCGCAGAGGCACTAGGGAACTATACAAATCCTTTTCACTAGTCATATGGCGAGAAGTTCCACTATCTAAAATCCATGGTTCATCAACATGAGCTTGAGCAGATGAGCATACCTCTTCAATAGCTACCCATAGTTCTAGCTCTGCGTTGTTTGCAGACTCTTTGTTCTTTGATATCCCTTTCTGAAAATTGCACAATTGTCACATAACCACAACACCAAGATGAAATGTCCCCTCGATAATATGAAGATTGGAGTCCTCTCCCCTACAAGTGTGGAACTTCATAATCACTTTACACGTAGATGCATTGAAAAGGACATCGTTTTGTGATAACTTTATCTTTAAATATACAATAATTGTAGGTTACAAACGTGATGTTTGGCTTTGCAAAGTAAGTTTATGATAGGGGAGTGTGACAAATTTGGAGGGTTTTTGGATCTGACATCATTTGGTCAATCTAGTGTATAGACGAAGTCTCGAGAGTAGACTTAAGTGAAGGTACTTATGCTTTCTAGACAAGCAAATGTGCTTGGCCTAGTGGTTAAGTCATATGGATGACAGAAAGGAGGCTTTTGGTCCAAGTCCTATGAGAGATGCGGAAGTGTGTTTTGCTCCAACAACTCTAGAGCTTTCTAGAAGCATCTACTTGACTTAACTCTACTTAACTAGGACACTTGGCACAGATGTAGTTGCATGGCTAATACTTGGATGGTTAGTATCTACCTAGCATAGTAGGTAGTCCCTTGAAGAGAGTTATCAATATAGGAATTAAGTTGGGAAGAGAGTTGTCTCTCTCGCACGTGGTGGTCCTACTAGTTAGTTTGTTGCATTTGTTAGAACCCTTAAGCTTTCTACAAGAATCCACTTGAGCTAACTTTAGTTAATTAGGACACTTTGTGCACATGTAATTGCGTGGTCAATACTTGGATGGTTAATATCCACGTGCTATAATAGAGAGTTCTTTGGAGGGAGCTATATAGAGAAGAAAGCTTGAGAGGAGAGTCATCTCTCTAGCACATGGTGGTCCTAATAGTTACTTTGTTGCATTTGTTCATTTTGAGGTTCCTGATGTGCATTGATAGATATGACCATATCGCATATGTATAAATCATATCAATTGAATTACCTGAATTGCGCCGGTCTTATCCATTCATCTCCATCACTTTTACGGCGAAACGTTCAGGTAACCAATGACCATCGCTACAGCTTGCGTCTGTTGGCTCACATGAGCACTGGCGCGTGGGATATCGCAGATCGTCGCTCACATATTCTTGGTGTGCACACGGTAACAATGGTCGGGTATTATCTTGTAACCACGAAGGACAAATCAACAAAATTGGCTCTTGCAAAACAAAGAAAGCATTGCACGACACCATTATAAATATTGCTGATGGTCGCTTGTGTATAAAATCATAAGTGCGTTGAAATATGAAAAATTTCGTGACGGAATAGGAGAATCGTAAATTCAGAAATTGTTGAAATAGGCCTACGGTCATACCTGTAGGATGGTCAGGATCCAAAGCAGTGACAAATTTACAGCTGCTCACACGCTCCTCGCAGAACGCAGCGAGAGAGAGAGAGAGAGAGAGAGAGAGAGAGAGAGAGAGAGCGAGCTTCCTCATACTCTGCATTATCGTAAGGCAGGACGCAAAGATTAGAAAGTTGTACGGGAAGCTCTCCGGACGTGATTTGTGTATCTTTTGGTATTTTTTTTTTTTTTTGAACACGAGCAGAAAGTATAATATTGATGCAGGAAAGTAAAATACAAGAGAGGCACTCACCAGGTTTACTGGGAGGCAAAAAAAAAACAAAGAAACACTAGAACAAAGACAAGGGCCAAGAGAGCCCAAACCAGCAACCCCTTACATCACATAGTTTCTAATATACCAGTTAAAGAAACTGATCATATTGTTCCTGTCTCTAGAGTAGATCTGAAGCAATTTGCTCTTCCAAGAGTTACAAGGGTACTTTTTGACTATATACCAGGGGTTTTTATCTTGTAATTTCTCATTGAGGGGAATATTGTTACACATAATAGCGATTCTTCTGATTCCAACAAGACAGGAAAAAAGAAAATTTTTTCCTTTTTTATCAAAAATCTTGCTGTTTCTGCTTTTCCACACGTACCAAAGGATATGAGCCCTCAAAATTTGCCATAAAGCGATGTCCATCCTGTAAGTTACACTAATAAGCAGCTTCTTGGCTCCCAAATTATAACCCCCAGAAGTCCGGCAATAGAGATGAACGATTTCCCAAAAGACCATACTATCTTTACAGTTGAAGAACAAGTGCTCCATATCTTCAACTTTACCACACGATTTGCACAATCATGCATCAATATTATACTTTCTAGCTCTGCTCCCAATCCAGACTCCTCTGTGCAGAATCAGCCACAGAAGACAAGAATGTTTGTTAGCCATAGGATAGGCCCAGAGACTTTGAAATCTGTATTTCCACTGATGAGAATTCCAGGACAAGTCCCACTTTTTATTCAGTCGACCACAAATGCTCGATATGCTGATGTAGGAAGACTTGTAGCAGTTATACATATCCTGAGCCACCACATCCAAGGTAGTAATTTTGTCCCAAAGATTTTCTGTCCTGAAATTCAGCAGTTGAAGTTTTCTTTCTCTAATTATCTGTTTGCAAGACACAGACAGGCCATTAGCATTCATTATGTAGCTATCCTCAATCACTTGCCCATTTCTCAACAAGTCCTCCCATTTATTGAAACCAAAGTTTTTACATTTATGCCATCTTATAGGAAGGGAGATATCACTATTACTGCAAAACCAACCAATCCATAAAGAATCCTGTAAAAGAAAGGAATGATTCTTGGCAAACCATATGGGAAGCTTGTAACCTTCCTTGATAGACATCCAGGCCCTCCAGAAGTTACAAACCAACTGACTCCCTTTAGGGATGAATATGGCAGGGGAAGACACAATGTCCCAAAGAGAAAAGTTATTCCAACTTTTGTTATTACTCAGGCAAAATAATTTAATATTTCTTTTAATCAAACAAGCCCAGAAGTCAGAAGAAGAGATGGCCCTTAGAACCCATTTTGCTGCCATTTGAGTAGCCATCCTTAAGGGACATATTAGCCCAAGGCCTCCCTCTGACTTCTTCAAACAACAGATCTTCCAAGCAACTTTAGGAATTTTGGAGCTGCCCCATAAAAATCTCCTGGAAAGAGCAATGACTTGAGCCAACTGTTTCTTGGTAGGCTGCCAACAAGCAAGGAAATATGTTAGGCCAGGGAGAATATAATGCTTCAGCACAAACACTCTTTGGGAAATATTGGCCTGCAAATCAATCCATTTAAAAATCTTAGCTCTAAACTTGTCCAAAAACCATTCCCATCTCTGCTGAAAGGTAATATTAAATCCCATAGGGATACCCAATAATCTGAAAACAGTACCTTTTTTAATGATGTCACACCCAGCCTCAAGAACACAATCCAGGACCAAATCATTAGAGGCAAAAAAACCTGTTTTATGATGATTAACAACAGAACCACTGGCCAAACAAAAGGTCTTAAGACAGTTTAAAAAGGAGTTAGCAGACATAGGATCAGCTTCCATCATAAGATTAGTGTCATTAGCAAACATCTGCAAACAGAGCATATTAGTAGCTTGAGGAATAACTATACCTTTTAAAAGATCTTTATTAATACAGTCTTTGACAAGGCAGCCAAGAGCATCACTAGTAATGGCAAACAGTAAAGGGGCTAAAGGACAACCTTGTCTCACAGATCTACACAGTTTAAAAGGGGAAGAAAGGTGACCATTCATAGAAATTTTGGACTGAGCATTACCAAACAAAATGCTAGTGTACTTAATAAAATTCTTCCCAGCACCTATATCATGAAGAGACTGCAGAATAAAATCCCATTCAATTCTATCATAGGCCTTGTCAAAATCAATTTTAAAAAAGAAGGTGTCAGTGTTATTATCCTTGGCATAATCCATCCCTTCCCAAATAGAAATAATAGCATCAAGAATAAATCTTCCTTTTATAAAACCTTTCTGCTCAGGAAGAATAATGGAATCCATCAAAGGACTCAACCTTCTAGCAAGGGAGGAGGCATAAATTTTGTACAAAGAAGTCAGACAAGAGATCGGTCTCCAATTATTAAGATCATCCTTAGATCCTCTTTTATGAATTAATTTAATAACTCCAGTATTAATGTAGGTAGACAGAGACCCTCTACTAATGGCTTCTTGCCAGATCCAGAGAATAATGGGCACCAAAATTTCTTTGAACTCCTGAAAAAACTCATTAGGAATACCATCATGACCAGGGGATTTACCGGGCTTCAACTTACTAATGGTTTCTCTAACCTCACCAGCAGAAAGGGGGAGATCTAGGAGGGAGACCATGCCCTGAGGAACCATTTTTTTCCTACAAAGGGCAATGGCAGCTCTTGCACTCCAGATGTGGTCCCCTCTCTTGGGAGGCATAGAGAAAACATTGGTAAAGAAGGAAACAACCTCCTGCAAATTCTCCTTGATATTAGAGGCAACCCCACCATTGCTTTTCCTTAAGAGAGGAATGAAATCCTTAGCTTTTTTTTTTCTCATAATCTCATACATGTGCTTATTAGGTTTATCAACTTTCCCAGCCCAGAATTCTCTGGATGTGGCAAGGGCACCACTAGCCAGAAGGTAGTCTTCATACCTCACTTTTTCCTGAAGCTCCATGATCTTCTGAATCTTAACATTACTACTAAGATTGTTGATATATTTAGGTAGTGATGTGTGTGAACACTCTAGGACCGCCGGGGCACTTTTTTCCCTCTTTAGGAGGTTTTTTTCCCCCGGCTTGTATATACGCCTATTGCCCTAATGGGCTACTTATCTTTGTACATTCTCTAGTAATACATTCAGTCTTGTGTGTTGTGCTCCAAGCTTCTTCTTCTTCCTTGTGCTGTTCGCGTGCTTCCGCAGACGTCTAACTCCAACAATTGGTATCAGAGCAGGTCGTTGCTTCTTCTAGGGCGCCGTCGACACTCCTCCGTTTGCAGTCTCAGATTCGCACAAAATTTGGTGAGCATACTCAGGGTGTTTCCGAGATCAAAACGGCTTTGCTTTGTGGTGCCGAAATCGCGATCTGAGCTCGTTTCGGCCTCCGAACGCACTATCGCAGTGCTTGTGCAGGCTATTTCGTCCTTTTGTGCCAAAGGTATATACCAGTTTCTGTTCGCCAGTTTAAGCGTCTCAAAGTCTGCTACAGGTCTAGCAAAACTCGTGTGGGCAGTTCTGTTCAACTTTTTGAGATACAGTCAATTTTCTGCATCAAGGTATTTTAGTCACCGGCCATGGCTGAAAGCAGTGATGTATTCCGTATGTTGGCTGTTGAGGATAAGTTGGATGGTACCAACTACCCATTATGGGC
The DNA here is from genome assembly GCA_020310875.1 of Ceratopteris richardii. Lineage (NCBI taxonomy): Eukaryota > Viridiplantae > Streptophyta > Polypodiopsida > Polypodiales > Pteridaceae > Ceratopteris > Ceratopteris richardii. The sequence continues at coordinate 18,462,059 of CM035435.1, read as the reverse complement.
TTATATGATGCGACATGTACTGGTTGCAAAAGGATTGTGGAACATTGTGCAGGGTGTTGAAAGACGTCCTGTTACATCTATAACGACAGGTACTGCAAATACAGGTGTTGGAGCTGATGAAGATGGTGTCGAAGATGATATTCCGCAGATTCCTGTTCGTGCTGCTGTTTCTGTTGCACCTACTGCAGAGCAGATTCGATGGGATGGCAGAGATGCCCAGGCACATGCATTGATAGCTTTGTCTGTCAAACGTGCCATTATTCCTCACATTCGCTCTTGCAGAACAGCAAAGGATGCTTGGGATACACTTACCACTTTGTACCAGGCTAGGAATGAGGCTCGTGTTGCTTACCTCCGAAAACAGTTGGAGAGTGAGCACATGAATGAAGGTGATTCGATGGACAGTTTTCTTACAAAGATCAAAGACCTGAAGGAACAATTGATTTCTGCTGATGAGGTTATACCAGATAGCTCACTTGTGCAGACCGTTCTGAATGGCCTTCCTGATTCATATCAGAGTTTTGCCTCTACTCTTCGATTGATGATGAAAGGCAATCCGAATGCCTTGTCATTTGAGGAATTAGTCTCTGTTCTGTTGCAGGAAGATCAGTCCAGGCAGAACAGGTCCATTATGCGTGTTGCAGATCAAGCTTTCCTGGCTAGTCAGAAGGGCAAAGGAAAATGGAGCTCTTCTACTAGTAAGCAGAAATCTGCAAATGCTGCACAATCGAAGAACCAGGATAAAGATGAGAAGAAATCAGAAAAGCAGAAATTGTTCTGCAAGTACTGTAAAGGAAATGATCATATTATAAAGAACTGTCCAAAACTGGCTGCTAAAGAGGCAAAGAAGAAAGAGGCTGGAATGGTTGTTGCAGAGGCCTCTACACCAAAAACAGAGTCTGCAAATCTTGTGCAGGAAGAAGAATGGGCGTTTACTACTGTCTGCAGTTTTGACCCATCTTCTCATGATCAGTGCATGTCTGCAGTAGACTCAGATGTTTGGTACTTTGACAGTGGGGCGACCAAACATATTACCTCGCAGCGGAGTTTCTTCTCTTCACTCGAGCCTGCCCCTACAGGGAATACTGTCACATGCGCCAATAACTCCTCTTATCCTGTTATGGGAGTTGGTAAGATCATTCTGACTACTGCTGATGGTAGTTCTTTCACTTTGTTAGATGCTTTATTTGTGCCAGGGATCAAAAAGAACCTGTTATCAGTTTCTGCATTAGCCAAGATTGGCTTGGTTGTGAAATTCGTTGATGACAGGTGTACAGTCCATGATCTCTCAAATGGCGATGTGATTATTGCTTCTGGCATTTTATGTCGTGGGCTGTATAAGCTCATAGACTATGAAAGATCTGTGAATGATTCGGCATGTGCAGTTCATGATTCTCAGGCTATGTCAGATGCAAAGCTTTGGCATGCACGCTTTGGTCATCTGAATTTTGCTAGCTTGTTACGCCTGCAGAAATCTGAAATGGTGTCCTCTTTGCCCAAACTTGAGGCACCTGGAAAACATGTTTGTGAAGGCTGTATTTTGGGCAAAATGCAGCGTTCTTCCTTTCCAAAAGATGGTTCAGTTCGGGCTATGCAGAAATTGCAGCTTGTACATAGTGATGTCTGTGGTCCTATGCAGACACCCTCTTTTGGAAATTACCTTTACTTCGTGACTTTCATTGATGATTTTTCCAGGCATGCATGGGTATATCCACTCAAAGCAAAGTCCGAAGTGTTCATGTGCTTCAAACAGTTTTTGGTTTTGGCTGAAAATCTGTCAGCATGTAAAATGGGCACCCTCCGTTCTGATCGAGGGGGGGAATATATGTCTTCAGATTTTAATGCATTTCTGGCTGAACGTGGGATAAAACACCAGTGTACAGTGCCGTATACACCTCAACAGAATGGAGTTGCTGAACGAAAGAACAGGTCACTCATGGAAATGGCGAGGTGCATGGTCAAAAGTCAGGCTTTACCACATAGTTTCTGGCTTGAGGCTGTCATGTGTGCAGCATATGTACTGAACAGGTGTCCCACCAAAGCGTTGCAGTCTATCACTCCATATGAGGCTTGGCATGACCGCAAGCCATCTGTTGCTCATCTGCGTGTTTTTGGTTGTTTGGCATATGCATTAGTGCCTGAACAACATCGCAGAAAATTGGATGATAAGGCAGTAAAATGTATTTTTGTTGGGTACAGTTCTGAAAGTAAAGGCTATCGTCTATATCATCCACAGACTAAACGCATTCTGGTTAGCCGTGATGTTGTCTTTGTGGAAGATGCTATTCAGCCATTGCTTTCATGTACTAAGGAGACATCTGTTAGCTCCAAAGACATGTATGATACTTTGATGCCTCTTTTTACAGGTGGACAGGCTAGCGCTGGTCCCAATGAGGCAACTTCTCAGCCTTTGCAGGTTTCATATGATGATGCAGATCATTCCATTTCTGATGCAGATTTACATGATGCACTTGTTGATGAGAGAGCTGATATTGAACAGGCAGAAACTATGCCAAAATGGCTGGTGCAGACTTTGCGTGACAGCAAATTAGATGCACCTTTGTCATATCGTACTCGTTCAGGCTCTCATAGTACCTCCTTTGCATCAGATTGCTATGCTATGGCTGCATCTAGTCTCTGTGATGAGAATGAGCCTGTTTCTTTTGATGAAGCACAAAATTCAGAAAATTGGATGGCTGCTATGCAATCTGAATATGATGCTATAATGAAGAATGGTACATGGTCTTTGTGTGACTTGCCTCCTGGCAAGAAGGCCATTGGCACTAAGTGGGTATACAAGCTGAAGCGTAAACCTGATGGTACAGTTGACAGGTATAAGGCTAGGCTTGTTGCAAAGGGTTATGCGCAGGAAAGAGGCATTGATTTTGATGAGACCTTTGCACCTACATGCCGTATGACTACTGTTCGGAGCATTTGTGCACTTGCAGCCCATCATGGTTGGAATGTACATCAGTTGGACATTAAAACAGCATTTCTGAATGGTGACTTGCATGAAGAAGTGTATGTTTTTCAGCCCCGTGGCTTTGTGCAGAAAGGGCATGAAAACCAGGTGTGCAGGTTAAAGAAGGCGTTATATGGTTTAAAGCAAGCACCACGTGCTTGGTATGAGAAAATACATGCCTATCTGATTGCACATGGTTTTGAGAACAGTCCAACTGAAAGCACCTTATATGTTAAGCGTGCTAATGATGTGCTTCTGATCATTGTTGTCTATGTAGACGACATGCTGCTCACTGGTCCTCTTGAGAAGCATATTGCTGATTTCAAGGCTGATTTGCATGCCTCATTTGAGATGTCTGATTTGGGGCATTTGCATCACTATTTGGGCATTCAGTTTATGCAAGTTGATGGTGGAATGGCTTTGTGTCAAACGAAATATATTGACACATTATTGCAGCGTTTTGGCCTTGAAGACTGTAAGCCTATTGCCACTCCTATGGAGACAGGTTTACGATTGAGTCTTCATGATGCTGGAGATGCATTTGATGCTGTTCTCTATCAGCAGGCTGTTGGATGCTTGATTTACTTATGCATTACTCGGCCAGATATTCAGTTTGCTGTCTCACAGATGAGCAGGTTTATGCATTGCCCAGGAGTCACGCATTGGAAAGCGGTTAAGCGCATCTTTCGCTACTTGAGTGGTACTCGGCTACTTGGGTTGTTTTATCCTAAGGGGGGATCACTACCGCCAGATTTGCATGCTTTTTCTGACTCAGATTGGGCTGGTTGCTATGACACTCGTGTGTCCACCAGTGGTTTTTGCTTCATGCTTGGTAGCTCATGTATATCTTGGTTGAGCAAGAAGCAGCCTACTGTGGCCACTTCCAGTTGTGAGGCTGAGTATAGGGCAGCTTTCACAGCGACTGTTGAGTGTGTGTGGCTCAGACGCCTTATGGCTGATTTGGGTGTTGGCCAGTCTTCTGCCACCACCATCTTCACTGACAGTCAGAGCGCATTGGCAGTTGCAAGGAACCCTGTGTTCCATGCTCGCACTAAGCACATTGAGGTGCATTATCACTATGTCAGGGAGAGGTTCTCTGCTGGGGAGATCAGCTTGGCATATGTGCCCACGCAGGAGAACATTGCAGACCTTTTCACGAAGGCTCTGCCTAGGGAGAAGTTTGAAGCTTTCCGCAAAGCTTTGGGCTTACTTCCTTTTGTGGAGTGATTTCCACATAGCTCGGCACTTCCTTATACATGAGTGCCAGCTCCTTGTTCACCGCATCACTCCCAGGGGGGATTTGTTGATATATTTAGGTAGTGATGTGTGTGAACACTCTAGGACCGCCGGGGCACTTTTTTCCCTCTTTAGGAGGTTTTTTTCCCCCGGCTTGTATATACGCCTATTGCCCTAATGGGCTACTTATCTTTGTACATTCTCTAGTAATACATTCAGTCTTGTGTGTTGTGCTCCAAGCTTCTTCTTCTTCCTTGTGCTGTTCGCGTGCTTCCGCAGACGTCTAACTCCAACAAAGATTAGAACTTTCAGTTCTGTCTATCTCTTTAAGATGCATCATTCTTCTGTTGTACCTAACCTCCCTGGCTTTTTTCTTGTAAAAAACGAGAACAGATTGAACATCTTTAATAGCAGCCTCCCAGGCCTTGAAAGGGGAACACCCCTGGAAAAAATGATTTTTAAAAATATTCTTGATTTCCAACTTTATCAAAGGCACCCGGAATAAAGAAATATCTACGTGAGGCCATCCAGCTCTGTACGACGGATTATTACTAGCCAACTTAACTATCAAAGGAACATGGTCAGACATCTGCAGGGAGGAATCAATGGAACAACTACAATTCCACAAATCCTGAAATCTGGAAGAGTTCATATAAATTCTATCCAATCTGGCCGACAACCTATTATTAACACATTTATTGTTCCAGGTATGGCCAGTACTTGAAGAAATATCAACTAAATTATGAAAATTCACTAGTCTAAACCATTTATTTTTTTCACTTCCTGCAATCACATTATTACAATTACCAATTCTGTCGGCTGAATTAGTGACCATATTAAAATCACCAGTTAATATAAGATCACCATCCAACTTACCAATCTCCTCCCAGCACTTAGACCTGTCTAAGGGATTGTTAGCAGCATAAACAGAAATGATAGTGAAATTGAAGGGGTCTTTACACTTAAGACCAATCCACTGATTGGTATCACTAATCAATAATTTTTCAACAAGCTGACTGAGACTAGCCTTAATACCAATAGCTGCTCCACCTTTTCCACTGTGATTAGTGGAAAACCAAATGGAATTATTGGAAACAACCTTAAGATTGGCAATAAGTTGATCACCACCAATTTTGAGTTCCTGCAGACAGATAAAATCAGGAGCAAGAGAGGAATCTTTAATCCAATTATTAATAATCTTACTTCGAACTGGATCAGACAAACCTTTAGTATTTAAAGAAATGAAGTTGATCAAATCCATAGGAAAGAATTATTTTTTGAGATTCTTAATCAGTTTAATAGCTGAAATGGATGACCTAATCACGTCTTTTCTTTTGGACTTAGATTTATCATTGACTACAGGACTTGATACCTTATCTATAATCATATTTTCCACATTTTCTTCTATAATTCCTGCTTGAGCCATACCTTCTTCATCACTTCTGTTCAGTTGTTCCACAAACAGGTCCTTGGATTTATGTGATGAATAAACGTTACCTTCTTCTAAATGACTCTTCTCAGGGGAGAAAGAAATAGGGGACTAGGGTTTAACACTATTTTTCTTACCAACCACTATCCATCCCTCCTCATTTCCTGGAAGACTTTCATCCGACTGAACAGGCAAAGGAACATTATTATTTTTTTGTAAACCTGCAGCTTCTAAGTTCTCTGTCTCATCAATAAAAGACTCATCAAGAACCTGAAAAGGATTGTTAATAACCTTGACAAGAGTTTCTGGTTTAAGACCGACCTGAAAGGCCTTCCTTCTGTTTTTACCTACCTGTCTTCTGAAGACCCCATCTTCCTTGGAGCTCTCAACTTTCTTACCCTCAGGACCCTGAATTCCTGATTTTTCCTCTCTTTTCTCCTTTTCTTGCTTGATCTCAAGAGAAGGACAGTCCTTGATCAAATGCCCCTGCTTATAACAATGAAAGCAAGCATTTGGTAAATTTCTGTATAAAACTCTTTGTTCATGTAGCTTACACCCTTCAGAATTTTTAAGAACTAGAGACGGTTTAATGCTTTTAGAGATATCTACTTCAACTAGCAACAGAGGATCCCACTTGGGGTTAAAGCCATTTCTTGGTTTTTGTCCAAGAACTTTACCTAAAAGTCCCCCAAGTTTGTCTATCCAAGGAAAAAATTCCACAGGCAAATCAGGAAGTTCAACCCAAACAGGCACCTTAGTTGGCTTTGGGCCCCTAGGGTTGAATCCAGGGTACCATTTAAAAAAAGATATAGGAGTATTTCTGATTAACCAATGACCTTCAGCTATCACTTGCATGGCATTATTTCCATCCTCAAAAAAGAAAAGAAAATAGTTATTTGGAAGATATTGAATGTGTTTAGCAAATAAACCTCTACTTTCCCAATTAACCTTCATCCAATTCTTTAAAATGTCCTGAGCAGGTCTAAGACCATGACATAAACCTATGACAACTTTCTCAGACAAATGGTTATTCCATTTTTCCAGAGTCGTGCTATCAATGACAAGAGTGGCGTCATCTCTGTCTTCAACCTCGGGATCCAGATTCAAGTGATGTTCTGGACAAGAGCTAGGCAAGGTATCAACCTCCTCCAAGCCCACATCCAATTTACCTTTTCCTTTAATGTCTCTACCAGACGACTGAGGAGGAGACATACCTGAGTATCCAAGCAAGCTGAACATTGATAGGTGATTTTGCTGAGGAGCTTGTAGAGCACCGGCGTACGATAATGCATTGGTGCTTTGTTGGGCAGCCAAAAGTTTAGTAAATACCTGCACGCTGTCGGTCTGATGACCTCCTGCGGAAATCACAGAACCAGAACGATCAAGAGATTCACCACTGTCAAATATTGGGTTGAACGCTGTCTGCAAACCACTCGATTCTGTCAGCAGAGAGGATGGACCCGCCATCCCTTTCCTGAGGGCGTCGTGCATCGACATGACGAAAACCTAGGGCAGCGCCCCGACTGAAGCAGACCAAATGAGCTCCACAGGGGAGCCCCCGTAACTGAGAAGACGAGAGAGCCAAGGCCCCCCTCGTAACGAGGGGGAGAGGGGCACTAAAGGCGGCCCGCACCCCGAAGGGCGACTCAGGCTAGAACTACGATGCGGAGTACCACTTCATGCAGCTAGGGCACACGCGAGAGATTGTTCTCACCTGCGAATTTTTAGCTCTGTTTCTTTCAAAAGAAGAAGAAAAAAAACATAGCCGGCAATGGGCATAGCTTAGCATCTGGGATCGTATATCTTTTGGTATTGTCGGAGGGCAGCCACTCGTTTCTAAAACTGATCTGTCGGATATGAGTTCTGCGCTCTAGGATTTGCCCTTCAACACGAAGCCGATGAGAAAAGGCATCCAATTTGGACCGAAAATACTTTTTCATCTGCACCAAATGAGACAACCAAACAATCGCTGTAAAGCATGGATTATTAACCATTGTAGTTATGCCTTCAGCTGAAGACATAAAAGTATCGTAACGGCATTAACAGAGACATTCATGCAATTATATGACTACCTAAATTCTTCTGTAACATACTTGAAAATTTATGCTCCGAAGAAAGAGATCCGATAACATCACTCATAATAGTCCCAGTTCGCTGGCTTAGTGGTTCAGCCTCTCGTCTCTTGAGGCGGGGGCGAGGGTTCAATCCCTGGCAGCAACATGCAAGGGACATGTAATCTGGAATTATGTTGCATTGTGGCTGAGTGCCACCGTTTGTCTATTCTTGCGGTAGTGTTGACCGCCGTTTAACCCAGTATTGTAAACCCCTGTTCTTGTGGGATAAGGGGGGTCCCATGGGTACTATGCCCTTCCTTGTACAGTTGCAATTTCAAAGTTAAAGTTCGGGGGAGTAGGCCTAGGCCGAACCTCCATTTAAAATAAAAAAACATCACTCATAATATATGCAAATCGATAATACAAGTTTTGAGGCCATACAACGTATACGCATTCACGTACCGGATAGGAGACTAGATGCATGAATAAGGAATGAAAAGATTTCTATTGCATAAAAAAAAAATCAACTGACTGCGTTCATTTTCGTAGTCATTTTTTTGCTTAAGGCGAGTATACCCCTGTTGAATCACATAACACCAGTACATTCCTCTCTATTTCTGTTCGTAAATCATTATTTTTTTGGAAGATTGCGTCGCCGAACTACTCTTCATCGTTAATCACATAATATTCTCTCTCTCTCTCTCTCACACACACACACACGCACAAACACACAGTGAAGCCCGTATTAGCATCTCAACATAGATGTTAACATTGACTCTCTCTCTCTCTCTACATGTGTCCTTCGCAAAAAAGCTGCTATCAGAGCTCGGCTTTGCTAATCAGTCATGCTCCTCTCTCTCTCTTTCTCTCTCTCACGCACATTTAGGCCTTGGACAGATTCTGAACACTGCAAGACGGATTTAATCAAAGGCATACCTGTTTTCTAGAGCTGAACTTCTCAACAAGAGACTCTTACCCTAGTCTGCTCGTGCCGACAGACATGAAACCCTAGTCTACTCGCGCCTCCTTCTCTCTGCGCCCCTCCCCGGTGTTGGGGGGGTGCTAGTGCGCCTGTGCTTCGGTTTGTCCAAGAGAGTCTGCCCTGTCGCACTCATATGGCCTTATTCGACTCTTTGAGAAATGGGATCTCTATGCTGGAAACGCCTCCATCCCATGTTGATGCGAGGGTGGTACCAGCGCTTCCTGTAATGCACTGTGGAGGCCCTTCGAGATTAGATTCAAGTGCTGCTACCGTGGAAGGTTCTTCAACTGTCAAAAATGACATGCAACAGGCTAATGGTAACTCTTCTTCACAGAAAACAAATGTTGAATCTACGAAAGCATCAGGTATGCCCCCTCCCTTTTGTCTTTGATCATAGACCCAAGTCTCAGTCTACTATCAATCTTGAGGTCAAAGGTAATAATGATGACAACGTTCACCCTCATACGATTTTGGTTGATGACATTGCCAGTGATCCGGAGGAAGAAGTCTTTCTTATATATCGTACATCTCTGGACAACTGGCACGAGCACCTTCTGGACATGTGGTTAGGCCTTTGCCATGGACCTAGACCACCCCACAAGGTGCTAAAATCGTGGATAAAAAATCATTGGGAAACTAGGGGCCTCTATGTGAAACATATTCAGTACTGTCCTAATAATGTCTACCTCTTCTTCTTTGAGGAGGTGACTAGTGCTTTGCATGTTATAAATGAGGGTCAATGGCTAATCAAGAATACTCCTTTATCCTTCTTCAAATGGTATATAGGTTTTAATCCGAAGGGTCCCAAACCTACCAAGATTCCGATCTGGGTCAAGTTCCCCGAGCTTCCTATTGATTACTACCCATGGATCGAACATTTAGGCAATATGGTGGGTAGGGTCTTAGGGCAAGGATTTAGGAACAACATCATCAACCCCAAATGGGATCCTCAAATCTTGATTGAAGTAGATGTGTCCAGAGAAATCGAGACTCAAACTATGATAAAGGATTCCCATGGCCTGAAGTTGCACACTCAAAAGCTTGTGTATAGAAACCTCTGAAATGCTTGCTATCATTGCTATAATCAAGGCCACATTATAAGAGATTTTCCGCTCCTTCAATTGCATGAGGAGACCGTAGACCATGGTAAAAATGAAGTCCCTCTAGTTAGTAATAACAACCCTAACCTGGGAGGGAAGAAACAGGTTCAAAGAAAAAAAAAAGTTTTAAGTCTGAAAACCTTTTTGATATATTGCTGGAAGACATCTCTAACCCATTTGAGGACAAGGAAAATGCAGGAGCCCCCGCCCCCCCCCCCCCCCCCCAATTCTTATGAGCATGTAGAAAATATCAACCCTAATTTAGTCTGTGTAGGTCCGACCAACTCAGACTCAAAAGCCAGCACCTCTGAGTCTTTGATCTCGAACAGGGACTAGAAAACTATTGGTAAGAGGAACAAAGTAATACAAGTTAATACATGCTCTCCTCAAGAGGTAAAAAACATGGCCCCTCCTGTTCTGGAACATTTTGGTCAAGAACTTGATGTTATGGATCATGATACTATAGAAAATATGGATGGCGAAGGTGAGTAGTGTGACTTTGTTCCCATGTCTCCAGACATGGAAATTTACTAACGAGCACTCCAAAATCTCCAAACCTAAAAGAAAAGAGACAATTCGGTCGTCTACTTCAGCTCTGAAGCCGACTAAGAACAGCAAGAAGTAATTTTCTTTAGTTTCTCATGTTTGACATTAACATTATCTCTTTAAATGTGAAGGGTCTCACTCATGCAATCAGACCTAAGATGATCAATCATTGGCTGAAGTTGTTACCTCCTTATCCTGCGATTATCTGCTTGTAGGAAGTAAAGATTTGTTGTGCTTCTCTCCTTTTGCATCTCAATATTTTAGCTCCTAATTTTGTTTGGTCCTATACCAACCACAACAGTGGTAAAGGAGGTGTTGTTATTGGTATTTTGAAAACTATTGCTCATTCTGTTCGTTCTGTTTGTACTAGCCTGACTCACCATTGGTGCTCTGTGAATCTTGATGCTCCGTATAACTACTCCATTATGTCCATTTATGCTTCTAACCTTCCTTGTGATAGGAAAGCCAGTTGGGATGAGCTCTGTTCCATTAATGGTCTAGTGATCTTTACAGGTGATTTTAATATGGTCACAGATATTAAGGATCGTTGGGAGGGTAAAGGTAATTGCATTAGTGGTTCTGAAAAGTTTTCTTGGTTTAATCTTTGTAATCACCATGATTTGCTTGACATGTCCCAAAACACAGGGTTCTCGTGGACCAACAAACAAGTTGGTTCTAATTATCCCCAACCCTTGCTTGGGAGCGATCGATTACTGATCTCCAAAAACTTTTCACCTTGCATAGAAAGGCTGCCTTGGAGTTGAGAGCTCAAAGGAGGAACTCTTTTATGAAGAAGTTAAATTCTCTAGCTATTAATTCTCAGGAGTACTTAGACTGCTCTTTGAGGCTGTAAAAGGAGAATTATCTTGAAGCTAGGAACTCTCTTGCTATATCCAAGGAATTCTGGAGTGAGAATATGGAGAGGAGTAACAAGCATGTGTTTTCTCTCATGAAGAAAAGGAAAATTAGGGATTTCGTGCCTTCTATCAAAAAGAAAAGTGGAGGATTCACCATGAATACTGAAGAGACTTTATAGGAGGCCAAAAGCTTCTTTATGGATGTTTTCTCTGTTTCTCCCAAGTGGGGGGAGGACATCCAGAGGGCCAGAGCTACTATCTCCATGAAAAGGAAAACAATGATTCCTCAGAGCCTGGTTCCTATACTAGACCTGCCCCTCACTGCCGGTGAGATCAAAGAAACCATCAATAAATTGAAACCCTGTAAATCTCCTGGGCTTGATGGTTTGTCAAATGAATTCTTTATCATTTTAAGGGATTTTCTCACTCCTTTCATTCTCTTGATATGGGAAGAGGTTGTTAGCAAAAGATTTCTTCCTCAGCATTAACAATGGGGTTATTAAGCTTGTTCATAAGAGGGGGCCCAAAGAGGATCTTAACAATTGGAGGCCTATCACTTGCTTGAATTCCATCTGTAAAATCTTTGCTTCTACTCTCGCTAGAAGGCTCAGTCCTATGATGTCCCATTTCATTCTTCCTCAATAGAAAGGTTTCATTAAAGGTAGATTCATCTTAGATACTATCATATCTTTATGGGAAGGGATGGATTATGCTAGTGAGTTTGGGCAAGACTATTTCTTCTTCAAAATTTACTTTGACAAGGCCTATGATAGGATTGAGTGGGACTTCATTCTTCACTCTTTACAAGACATGGGTCTTGGAAGAAGATTTATCAAGTATGTGAGCTCTTCATTTGGGAATGCTTACTCTAGAGTGTCTGTTAATGGTCAAGTTTTTGAACCCTTTAAACTTGTCAGATCTATAAGGCAAGGATGTCCCTTAGTTCCCCTGCTTTTTTCCATAGCTAGCGATGCTCTGGCTGGTTGGTTAATGATGCTATTAATACAGGTCTTATTGAAGGTATTATCATTCCTAACTCCCCCTCCCCTCTTTGCCTCCAAATGTTTGCTGATGATACTAATGCTGTGCTTAAGGCTGATTCTAAATCTCTAGAAAAATTCCTTGAATGTCTTGACATTTTCTGTCTCGCCAGTGGGTCTAAGGTCAACCATAAGAAGACTGGCTTCGAGTCTTCTAATAACTTCATTCCTGATAAAATTACTCAACTTGGGTGCAACCTTATAAAAGATGGGGAAGTATTTAGATTATTAGGGATCCCCATGGGGTTTAATGTTTCCTTTTCTAAGAAGTGGGATTAGGTGGTTGAAAAATTCAAGAAAAGCCTGTCTCTCTAGTATGATGTCAACAATTCTTTACCCCACAGAACGTTTATTTTGAATCACTATTTACTTCCCAAACTGGTTTATTTTCTGTCCTGCTGGTCTCCCTCCAAAAAGTAGTTGGGACAGGTAATCTCTCTCGCTAAAAGGTTTTTGTGGGGTGGTTCTGATAATAGAAGGAAAATTGCTAAAGTCTCTTGGGAGGTCTGTTGTATGCCTAACGTGAAAGGTGGTCTGGGTCTTCTTTATCCTGCCAAAATGGTTGACCAAATGGCTGCAAAATGGATTTTTAGAAGTCTTGAGTGTAATGAAATTTGGGCTAGTCTTATCCACATAAATGTTTCTAAATTTTACCTGTTAGATTATAGGTCTTGGAAAAACATAAATTTGTGGGATGTCATATGTTGTCCCCACCCCATCTCCCCCATTGGCAGTCCTTTGGTCTGCAGAATGTGGAAGGCTTGGTTTAAAGCTAAATCTCTGTTTATTCCCACAAAAAAAGTTGAGATCTTCTTCTGATTTTTATGTACAGGAGTCTCCCTGGCTGGGTTGGGTGGCTCATTGGAACAATTGCAATATAGCAATAAAGCAGCATAAGTGTCATAAGCTCTCCTACAAATCCTATGGAGATTTTATGGTTATGGAGACATGATAGAAGATCAGACCCTATTAAATTTTACTAATGTCTCCCTATCTTGTTTACAGATCCTCCTCCAGCATAAGGCCATGTTCGAGCTTCAGCTGAATCAAAGCAGGAGGAAGGTGCTCAGGCTCAGTACTGTTGCTGAACTAATATACTGTAACTTCAAAAGGAATAAGGGATCTATGGATGTCACTATAACTAAGTTGAATAGACTCTGGAATGTCAATTGGTCCCCCTCCCAATGGTCTTTTAGATTTAAATCTCTGTGGGCTTACCCTGATTGCAGTAAACACTCCTTTCTTCAATGGCTGATCATCCACCAAGGTCTTTGGGTGGGCCCCAAAGTCAAGAAAATATTTGCTAATGGAGGTAAATGTGCATTTTGTGGCAGAGTGGAGGATGTCTGTCACCTTTTCTTTGATTGTGTCCATGCTAAGCCCTTCTGGATCCCTGTGGAAAAGTACTTGAAGATCACTCAAGCCCCCAAACTTCAAAAGCTGGAGGTCCTTCTTGGCTTCTGCAGAAACATGGACATCTTACTGTGGAACACGTGGAGGGGTCATATATTGTGGGCAATATGGCTTAGTAGAAACAATAGATTTTTTGGTCATGTAAGGAGGAACTTCCTCATTTCCCTCCCCAAGACCCTTAAGAAAGTTGCTATTCATTGTATTAAAAGTATTGTCAAGCCTTCTCATCCCCCCAGGTCATTCACTCTATTTTGTATGAAAACAAGTACTCCTGTTGGAAAGGCATCTTAGCTCAAATTTATTTTAGGCACAAATTTTCCATGATAGATTCTTTGTAATCTTGAGGTGCTCCTACCCTCTGCACTGATGTATCCTTCCTCTATCAATTTATATTTTTCTGTTTTCTCAAAAAAAAAAACAAGTGATGTCCGGCAAGGATAGAGGTCGAAGGCTCTTGCGTGGGACACGGAAGGGGCGGAGGAAGACGGTCGATACATTTTCAGTAAAACATTCCATGCATTTGCAGGCAAATGATCAAATGCCTTCGCCCTTATCTGAATCAATTCAGCCATGTGGCTCCGGGCTGCAACAAATGGCTGGAAACGGGATTTTGGAGCTGCTTTTGTCTTCTCTGAAAAACTTAGATCTGGAAACGAGAACTCTTCAAATTGAAAAGCGCTTTCTTGAAGTCGAGAACTCTTCAAAAAGTGCTTTCCGACAAACGAGACTTAAATAACTCAGCGGAGATCAGATCTAGGGCCTAAAATTGACGGGCTGGGCAACCTGTATTATGACAGGAAACTTTTTTTTGCGTCTGTCATATGACAGGTTTTTTCTAAAAGCTCCCTATCAAATGACAACCATTTTTTTAAAAAGACAAGTTCAACGCTTAAATGAAATAATTTTCACTGATTTTCCATCTTTGACTTGGACAATCACCAAGTTATAGGCACTGAGCACATAGGGGTCAAATCTTTAAGCTCAAATAAAATAACCCAGTTTACATTGAACTTGCCAGACACCTCTTGGCTAGAAAATTATAAATGCCCATCCAAACGTTCTAGAGTGGTGGAGACATAACATATACACATTTATCAATTGTTTGCAACTCGGACGAAAAGTCCACAATTCAAAATTGCATGCTTGCTAATACAATAATCATATATACTAGAATGAATCAAGGGAACCCAAATTCACCCTCAAATGAAAGTGCAATTATATGCTCATGGCTATCGACCACAAAATTGTATAACAATTCGGTTCCATTATGCTTAATATCAACTAAACACTATGCATCCCTACTAACGTCATTAGTTCACAATAGTGGGTATAGAAATAAGAATGACTGCATGGTTTCACACACTCCACAATGCACACACCACAAGCATGAAGTCACAAGAGGTTTTGTGAATTGAGTTTTTATCAGTTCAGGAAGTGATGGGCAAACTCAGCCATAATAAAGCCCATCACATATGGAATGTTGATTCAGATAATACATTTGACTTCGACCTTCAAGAATAAAACTACCAAATGTTTTTATTATTTAAATGATTGTACTTATGCGCTTTATGTTAGTTCATGTAGAGCTTGTTACCGTTAGTGTCCATGTGAAAGGCCAAATGGCCACCGGACACTTCTTTGTATATGTTCTTTAATAAAACATATAGTGGCCTGGTCAGTCACAGACTGTAAGTTCGACCGCATTTGTAAAACCTAAGAATTCTGTCTTCGTGCTCCCTGTGTACTGCGTTTTCTGCGTATTCTACAACATCTGTGCGTAGTACTGTGTGTGGCGACCAGAGCTCGGTTTTCTACTTTGAGCATATCGTCGTGGAGCTCTCGAGAAGGAGAGTCCAGTGTGGTGCACGCCATCGAATTACTTCACTGGTATCAGAGCAGTTCGAGGCAAAAAGCTCTCCAAGGCTTTCGACTAAGGCGGCGACCAAGGCATAGACCTTGGCATCACCGTTGGCGCCGTTGGCTGCGCGCGAGGGAGGACCTCAACGATTAAGGAATATAGAGGTTCCCGGTACTTCCCGGGAGGTCACCCATCCCAGTACTGTTCCCCCCAGAGCTCGCTTAACCGCGGCAATCTCTTGCCACTAAGCTACACTCTTGTGGTGTTTGAAGAAGGGGAAAGACTAAGGTTGGCATTACCTTGAACAAGTTTTGGTCCCTCAAAGCTTCATTTTTGCTTTTAAAGCCTATTTCTGAAGCAATTTTGGGGTGTTTTTGGAGCCATTTTGAAGAACTTTCGCACGTAGTTCTCTTCACACAGGTCCAAGAACATCAAGAAGAGTGTTCCTTGTACTTCTCAGACAATAAATATCAACCTTTGGGGCTGTATTTTCAGCCACACTCGTAAAACTACAGGTTTCTCGAGGGGCTTTCAGTTTTGGTGGGAGCAGTCGCTGCAAATTTATGCAGGTTTTTAAAGCCTAAAACATCAGAGTTGACAGACACTTGCAGGTGTTATTGGCTAGTTTTTTGGGCTGTGTATTCAGCCTTTCAGTGTCATTTTACTGCATATATTGAGCACATACACACCATGTACGCTTCTGTGGATACCGCTTATGTACGTCCATGTGGGCATTGATATAGCGGTTACGTTCTTTGCATAAAGCCTTTTACGTTTGATAAAGAGGGTCGTGGTGAGGTTTTCTTAACTGGGAGACACCCAGATGTCGGGGTCTCTTCGGTGATGCAGGTGGAAGACTTACCCAGCCTCGCCATAGGAGATGTATGATAGTTGTTCATAGGTGCTCGATAAGCCTAGTTGGCTTCTATTGGGTAACTGATTATATGCAGTGGAGTCAGTGATTCACTATGCAGGTAGACATGTTAGTACTTGCAGTTTTATGATACTTTGACACTGGTCATATGCTAATTTTGCAGAGGATACTCTGGCAAAATTTTTCCAGATTTCCGGTTTAGTCAACTATATAGTACTCCTTGATACACTTATTTGTTGGTGTTTGGACTCTTCTAGCTCCATTATCATTCTATTCAGTTCTCTACGATCATGGCATCAGAGGTCTCAGGCACATCCGGTGGATCAGGGTCTAGTGCTAGCGTTCCGAGGAGGAGCTATAACTTGCAGGGCAAAGACCATTTTGAGATCCGAAAATTTGATGGCACAAACTTTGCTCTATGGAAGAATCAGATTAAAGATGTGCTGATTCAAAGAAGGCAATGGAAGCCAGTAAATGGGATTTCAAAGAAGCCTGCTGACATGGATGAAGATGATTGGGATGAGTTAGATGAAATGGCCAGGTCTACCATTCGCTTGCACCTAGCAGATAATGTTTACTTTACAGTATTAGACTGTGAAAGTGCAGAGGAGCTTTGGAAGAAGTTATGCAATACATATGAAAAAGAGACGGCATCAAATAAAGTATATCTGATGAGAAAATTATACGACCTTCGTATGAAGGACACAGATAGTGTTGCTGCTCATCTAAATGAGTTTGATGCCATATTCTCCCAGTTACAGGCTCAGAAAATGGATATGGACAATGAAATGAAAGCAGTATTGCTGTTATGCACCCTGCCATCATCATGGGATACATTTTGCACAGCTATTAGCAATAGTGCACCAGGTGGTAAACTCGTCTATGATGACATATGTGGAGCACTCTTGAGTGAGGAGATTCGTAGAAAATCTATGGTTGGCACTCAGAGTGGAGATGCATATAATGTTCGTGATTCTTACCAAGGAAAGAATCAACAACGTGGCAGGAGCAAGAACAAGGAAAAGAATGGTCAACGGAATAAGAGCAGAAGTAAATCAAGGAAGAGGGATATTGAATGCCATTATTGTCATAAGAAAGGACACATGAAGAAAGACTGTTATGCATTAAAGAATGCTAAAGGTAAAGGACAGAATGTTGATGGGCATGTTAAACAGTTACCTGCACCATCTACTTCGACTGTGAAGATTGAAGAAATTAATGCTATTTCTGATGATGCTGATGTGTTGACACTTGATAGTACTGTGCCATCTGAGGCACTTATGGCTGATTCTCTTTCCCACACCTGGCTGCTAGATTCTGGTGCTTCTTTCCATGTGACACCACATAGAGAATGGTTCTCTAATTATGCAGCAAAGTCTCTTGGTACCGTGAGACTTGGTGACTCTTACCAGTGTGATGTTGTGGGGATTGGAGATGTGGTTGTGCAGTTCATTGACGGTTCAAAATTTACTATGCATAATGTACGCCATGTACCTCAGTTATCACGCAGTTTGATGTCAGTTGGTCAACTTGATGACCTTGGTTACAAGGTGGTCTTCTATGCTCAGTCCTTTCGTATATCAAAGGGCAATATGGTTATTGCAAAAGGAAGGAAAGTTGGCTCACTTTACCCTTTATTTGTATCACAGAAAGAACACTTGTTAGCTGTTACTGAACAGCCTATGGCTTGTATTTGGCATGGTCGTTTGGGCCATATATCTCGTAGTGGAATGGAAAATCTTTCTCGTTCTGGCTACTTACCTGTGTTATCTTTCTCTGATTTTTCATTTTGTGAGCATTGTCAATATGGAAAGCAAACCAGAAATGTGCATAAAAGGCACATTGACTCTTCAATTCAGCCTTTAGATCTTGTTCATACAGATGTGTGTGGTCCTATGCCCACTAGGTCCTTAGGTGGTTCTCTTTACTTTGTTACTTTCATAGATGATGCTACTAGAAAAGTCTGGGTATATCCTATCAAATCGAAGGATGATGTATTCCCTACTTTCAGAAAATGGCTTGCTTCAGTTGAGACTCAAAAAGGAACTAAGCTTAAGGCTTTACGTTGAGATAATGGGGGTGAGTATACCTCACATGAATTCAGCCTTTTCTGTCAGTGTAGAGGGATTCGTAGAGAGTTTACAGCTCCTTATACCCCACTACAGAATGGTGTAGCTGAGAGGATGAATAGAACTATTCAAGATAGAGTAGTTTCTATGTTGCATCATGCAAACCTCTCACAAGGTTTTTGGGCAGAAGCAGTATTGACTGCAGTTCATGTGATTAACCTTTCACCTAGTACTGCCAAAGGTCTCAAAGTGGCACAAGAGTTATGGACAGGGAAACCACCATATTATGATCATCTTCGAGTTTTTGGGTGTGAAGCATATGTTCATATACCCAAGAATCTTAGACAGAAGTTGGACCATAAGTCAAAGAAATGCATTTTTCTTGGATATGGTCGAGAAGGACAATTTGGATATCGCTTATGGGATCCTGAAACACGGTCGGTGATCAGAAGTAGTGATGTCATTTTTAATGAGTCTAAGATGCATAAACAGCCGATTAAGGAGGTTGAAGTGAGAAGAGTGGTGTTTGAGCATACTAGTCCTCCGGTTAGCATGCATAAAAATGCTGCACATAGGGATGTTCAAGAGAATGTCCATTCAGATCAGTCTGCACATGTTCCTGTTCAGCAACCATTGAGACGCTCTGCACGTGTCTCATATCCACCTGATAGATATGTTCCAGGTTTAGATTTTGTTATGCTAACAGATGCCGGTGAGCCCTCTTGCTACAAAGAGGCTATGCAGACAGAGGATCATGTCAAGTGGGAGCGTGCCATGAAGAGTGAGTTGGATTCTATTCACAAGAATGGTACTTGGGACTTAGTACCTTTGCCAAAGGGAAGGAAAGCTTTACCATGTAAATGGGTATATAAGCTGAAATTCACATCAGATAGTGCTTCTCCAAAATATAAAGCACGACTTGTTGCAAAGGGTTTTAAGCAACAACATGGTGTTGATTTTGAGGAAATCTTCTCCCCAGTGGTCAAGATGACTACTTTGCGCATGTTGCTTGGATTCGTTGCAATGGAGGACTTAGAGCTAGTCCAAATGGATGTGAAAACAGCTTTCTTGCATGGAGATCTTACAGATGAGATCTATATGGAACAACCAGAGGGTTATGTAGTTCCTGGCAAGGAAAGTCTAGTTTGTAAGCTCAAGAAGAGCTTGTATGGACTTAAACAGTCTCCTAGACAATGGTACCAAAAGTTTGATGCTTTTATGAAGTCCCAAGGCTATTCTCGGAGCAATGAGGATCATTGTCTCTACACAAAGAGATGTTCTGATGGCAGCTTGATATGCTTGATACTTTACGTCGATGATATGTTGATTGCTGGGAAGTCCTCTTATGATTTGTCAATTCTCAAAAAGAAGTTGAGTCAGACATTTGATATGAAGGATTTGGGGGATGCCAAACATATTCTTGGCATGCGCATTACTCGTGATAGGAGTAAAAGATGCATATACTTGTCTCAAAGTGAGTACATATCCAAAGTACTTCATCGATTCAATATGCAGGGTGGAAAGGCATTGAGTACACCTTTACCCACATATGTGAAATTGAGCAAGGATGACTGCCCCAAATCAGATGAGGAAAAGGAATTCATGACCAAAATTCCCTATCAGTCTGCTGTTGGTAGTCTCATGTATGCTATGGTAGCTACGAGACCAGACATTGCATTTGCAGTGGGAGTTGTGAGCAGATATATGTCTAATCCTGGCAAGAAACATTGGGAAGCGGTCAAAATGATTTTGAGATATCTGAGTGGCACTAAGGACAAGTGTCTATGCTTAGGTAGAGGGAAAGCATCCATTATTGGTTACACAGATTCTGACTATGCTGGTTGTGTAGACAATCGTAAGTCTACATCAGGGTACATTTTTCATTTTGCTGGAGGTGCTATCTCTTGGAGATCTCGTCTTCAAGAATGTACAGCTGTTTCCACCACAGAAGCAGAGTATGTTGCAGCAAGTGAGGCATGTAAGGAAGCATTGTGGCTTTCTCGTCTTGCTTGTGATATGGGTTTGCCTCAGCATGTACCTCACTTGCTCAGTGATACTCAGAGTGCCATTGCTTTGGCTAAGAATCTGGTCTATCATGCAAAGACCAAGCACATTGAGGTGAGGTATCACTTCATTAGAGATTGCTTAGCCACTGAGAGCATTATTCTTGAGATGCAGATGCTTTGACTAAAGCTCTACCACAGGATAGCTTTCGACACTGTTGTCACTTGATGGGGGTTACTTGATTCTTGATCTTACACAGTCACTTGTATACTGTGTAACATGCCCATCAGGTGGGAGGTATAGTTTGTATACTTACACTCAGGTATTCTTTATCATTCTTTCTTTTTTCTCCCATAGTTACTCTGGCCATATTGGCCTTTAGTGGGAGATTGTTACCGTTAGTGTCCATGTGAAAGGCCAAATGGCCACCGGACACTTCTTTGTATATGTTCTTTAATAAAACATATAGTGGCCTGGTCAGTCACAGACTGTAAGTTCGACCGCATTTGTAAAACCTAAGAATTCTGTCTTCGTGCTCCCTGTGTACTGCGTTTTCTGCGTATTCTACAACATCTGTGCGTAGTACTGTGTGTGGCGACCAGAGCTCGGTTTTCTACTTTGAGCATATCGTCGTGGAGCTCTCGAGAAGGAGAGTCCAGTGTGGTGCACGCCATCGAATTACTTCAGAGCTTCATCAAAACCAACACTTATAATATGAAAAGATTGTTTCTATGAGTGTAAGAAATCTCACTAAAGATTTTTCTTTACATAATCATTACATCATTTTGCACCATATATGTATGTTGCATGGTTCACCTTTGAAAAGATATAGGTTTTTAAATATGCAAGCAGGTACTTGTGCATTATGCAGACAAATGAATGCCTATTTTCAAATGCAGCATACATACATGGATACATACAAACATATGTATGTCCATACATAGATGCATATACACATCCTTACTTAACGAAACATGCTTCTTTATTATCATAATGTACATGAATTCATGGATCCCAAATGTGCAGATATTGTGGTCTAGTTGGCAACCCAAGAATGCAATTCTCTTTGAGAAAGAAGATTGTTCCAAAACGTTTTCCCTCGAGCCTCTCAAAAACTTGTATTCTACATTCAACCCATCACCTTGATATTGAATTCAAAGATCATATGCATCAGCTAACCACTACAATTATTCCGACTTATACAATGAAAGCCTCTTTGTAACCCATACATGAGTTATGGACAGAAATTAATGCCTCCGGTAGTACAGAGGCTGATAAACAGCCTAATGCAGAACTGCCTCTTTGACGCACATACATAAATATGTCATGACAAATTTATCTATTTACATCACACTAGGTATTATGATTCACATACGTTATTAGATACGAATATGCAAAATGTGATCGATTTGCAACTGAATGACCAGATGAAGTGGTTCCCTTGCAAGGTATATCCCAGATAGACAATAAGCTAATGATCGAATATCCATTGTAATTAACTAGAAAGCCACAGATATCAGATGATGATATTCAATAATTAAAAGCCAGGACCAGATGATGATATTCAATAATCAAGGATTCCGACCGTGTTTCAACACTTCAAAATCAATTCTCCAATCGTATTACCCATTTAGACTTCAAAAGTACTGGGAGATTCAGAATACGTGTTTATTTGTAAAATTGATATTTCACTTTGCCCTATCTCCACATTAATGCTATTACTAAGCAAACAAGATTATCTGGAAGGGAGCACATATACTGCTCGCGGGGGATCTAAACTAGAGTTGTACAATCAGGTTTGCATCACACTATTCTGCATTTCAGCAAAGGACACAATATTTGCACTTTATTTGCAACATTTTGCACGGAACTCCCAATGAGATTCAAATGCACGTCAAGATTGATGTGATTGCAAGCAGCACTGGGATTTTGTAATCAAATATTCCGAATGAGAACATAAGGAGAGGAAAAAGGGGCGAGCTACCTGCAATTCTCTGAATAGAGATCTGAAAGTAGTCTCCGACCTCAGGGCCCTTCAGGCTTCAGTGAGCAATGACTGACGAGTGGCTACTGTCCTTCGGGCTTCACACGAGCAACGAGTCGTCCCAGTGATGACTCATGAGCGTTGAAAGGAGTCAAGCCCAACATTGGGAGCTTGGAATTAGAGAAGCTATGCGGAAAGCTGCGCCATTGAAGCAGCAGCTATGTTCCATACAACAGCTATGTTATTAACTCTATTCCATATAGAAGCAGCTATGCCGAAAGCCGCACAATTGAAGCAAACTTGCGAGTTTCAAGAAGTAAACTATGATTGTACAAAAGAAGCGCAAATCAAAAAACCTAAAAGTTTTGAAATTTGTACTATGTAACTCTGTTCAGTCTTAAACTTATGAAATCTACGTTTTGTATGTGATGAAGCTCTCTCTCTCTCTCTCTCTCTCTCTCTCTCTCTCTCTATATATATATATATATATATATATATATATATATATATATATATATATATATATATATATATATATATATATATATATATATAATGACAGGTGATTTTGTTATTTTGACTTGTCAATTGACAAATAAATTTATCTTGAACCTGTCCATTGACAAGTAAATCCTCATGGTTTCCTATAATTTACAGGTAAAAATTTTTGAAAAGGGCCTTTGACAAGAGAAAAACCGTCAATTTTAGGCCTTGATCAGATCCACCAGCTGTAAAGAAGTAATATCGTGATTCGCTGATTACGACAAACCGATTGATGTGAATCTGCGTTGTGAATGTGTACTGCCCCTTTAAGGCTAAAGAAAAAACAAACTCAATACTTTAATTGGGCCTTTTTTTCAGCAGCCTGAATAATGGACTTTCATATTAATACTCAACATGAATGTCAATAGCTTTTTAGTATTGAGTCTCATATTAACACTCAATACTGAATTATGAATTATTTGAAACTGAATACTAAAAAATTATCCTCTGAGTAGAGCTTTCATATTTTTCTTGAATAGATGTCCTATGTAACCCTAATGCCTTGATTAGTAGAGAGGTAAGAGCACATAGCATGAGCAAATGGCACATGGTAGATGAAATCGAGACCTAAAGCATGAGCAAAGAGGTGTCTAGCAAGGCATCAAGACCAATGTTCATAACAATAGCATAAGAGCATAAGCCAAATTAAAAACCAAAATAGGTACTCTAGTTGAAGGATTGAAGAAGGGTAATCTATTGTGCCCTTGAAATCGAGTGCCCCAAGACCACATTTGTCCTCCACTCCTATCCACCCATCAACAAGTGCAAGGAAAGTACCATGATTGGCTCTCAAAGGTGAATGCTCTCCTTGCTGGAGAGACTACCTTCTATCGGTGCTGAAGATAATTTGGGCATCTAAGTTTTCTTGACCACACCATGTGGGCAATTACCCTTTGGCACCGTCTCTCCCTAAGATAGGGTGACCTCTTTTTGGATAGACAAGCATGACATACTTTGAGTAACTACCCTCGTCAAGAATTCAGTGCCTACCTCCTATCTCCTATTCAAGAATTGGACACCTACCTCCTCTCCTCGTGAAGGTTTGAACCGCCAACCTCTACACATAGCTCCCTACTTGGGTGATCTTCAAAATGAAAGTTCAAGGCAACCACTTATTGATTGCATCACAACCTTCAATTGACCCCTTTTGTTAACATGGGTGAGTACCACATAAAGATTGGGTTTTACTCCACCATTAGGGCGGATCCTCCCCCTCATCTACCTTTTTTTGAAGGACTGCCATGGGCGGTAATTGATCGAGTAGATTTTTATTAACTTGTTAGTAAGGTGTTACAGTGTGAATGAATCTAGAGAATATCGCTACCATGCTCTCGTGGTGTCAAAAGGGATGCATGGGGGCCTCAATGTGGTTGGCTAGCATAGCCATAATTAGCCCACTCCACCACTTTCATGCCTATCGACGTTAAGGCTAGGATTTTGCAAGCCCACTCCTTTGGCCTTTGAAGTCTATATGAACAATGGTTTGGCACGCATTTGTGTTATCGATGAGCATCCCCTTATCACTTCCTTATCGCATCTTATACCATCAAAGACTTGGATCTTGTATTCCCATTCTCCACTAGTTGGAGCTATTTCTTGGACACTCTATATTCAGTTGTAACTTGCCAACTATATGTTGAGAACATTCTTTGGTCACTATATAGAGTGTTGGTTCTCATGTAAGACAATAGTTACGCAATATAACACAGGACTAGTAGCAGAGAAGATAACAAATATATTGAAATCTCAACAATTTTCTACTAACAACAAGTACAAAGATGATGGCATCGTCCACCCGTGCGCTCTCAAGGTAGAGCTTAAGTGGTGATCTAGAGGACTCTAGATAGGGAGATACAAGGTGGAGGTATGCTCGCTCAATGTGATGTCTCAAGTAGTGCAGAAGTCATGTATATATAGGATCATGGGTGGCTTTCCATGGACGGCTATACATGGGTGGTAGAGCATGGGCGGCCACCGCCCATGTAATTGCCATACACGGCTTAGGCCGGTTGAACCGACCTAACAAATATAAATGATTTCTGACTCCGAAAGGGAATATTCCATGAAATATTCCCTTTACCATCGCGCCAGGGCCACTGCCCCGTGTTGCCCACCAGAGGGCCACTTGGCCCCTTGGGACCCCCTAGCCAGGGCTGCTCCTCGCTACCCCGCACCCCACAATTGGGGACCCTGGTAACTCCATTTCCTTACAATACCTTACATGGTCCAATATAATCTTCATCCAACATGCAAGTTGGGATTCCCATCAATTGGATAGAGCACGCTTGGCTTCTCCTCATAATGGGGGCCTTACAAAATGAGCATACAATCATGAGCGGTAGACATTGATCATATACTAACACCCCCCCCCCCCCGAATGTTTACCGATGAAAAATCAAGTAGGTTTCGGTCCTATGCCCATCTCTTGAAGATGCTTGTTGAGATACTCTCTTCCAAGTGCTTTAGTGAATATGTCAGCACAATTTGCCTCTGTTTCGGCAATATTCTACCTCCACAATATCATCTTCAATTAGCTCACGAATGTAATGGTACTGTACTTCTATGTGCTCGTTGCGAGCATGAAATACTGGGTTCTTTGCAATAGCCATACAACTTTGATTATCACACTTGAGTACATTCGCCATATTTGATGGAAAAGATAGATCTACAATATATCTCCTTAACCAAACTGCCTCAAAAGAAGCAAAACAAATTGCTTTGTACTCTGCTTCAGTGGAGGAGAGTGTGAAAGTTGGTTGCTTCCTACTTACCCAAGAAAATGTTCCTGAACCAAGTGAGAAACAATATCCAGAAACTGATTTTCTAGAATCACAATCTCCAGCCCTAATCTGAATCACAATATCCTTGGAGTGTATCAATTGTGGTATAAAAAATACCAAAATCCAAGGTTCCTGCAATGTACCTTAGAATTTGCATTCCAGCATTCCAATGAATCTCCTTAGGTTTGTTGGAAAACCTGCTTAACACTCCAACAGCATAGCAGGTGTCTGGTCTAGTCTTACACAGAAGAATAAGACTTCCAATGAGCTTCCTATACTTCTTAGCATCTACATCAGGCATGTTGCCATCCATAGATAGCGTATGATTTACCTCCATAGATGTGCTAGTTGATTTGCAGTCCATCATTCCAAATGCCTTGAGAATTTCTCTGACGTATTTTTTGTTGTGATATGAAAATGCCATCCTTCCTTTGTCATAATTCAATTCCCAGACAAAAATGGAGTAGACCTAAGTCTGTGATTTCAAGCTTAGTTCCCAAGCTGATCCAAGTTTGATTGATGAGTTCTTGATGATCTCCTTTAATGATCAAATCATCTACATATACAATGACAACAGCTAGCTTGCTATTGCTTTTCGTTACATACAAGTTAGCATCAGAAGTACTTCTTTCAAAACCCATATTTTTGAAAAACTTATCTATCTGTTGGTACCAAGCCCGTGGAGCTTGCTTAAGTCCATACTAAGCTTTCTTCAACTTGCAAACTTTATTTTCTTAATTGGGAACCTCAAAACCTGGTGGTTGAGATACATATATCTCCTCCTTGAGGTGACCATTCAAAAATGCAGATTTGATATCCATCTAGAAAATAGGCCAGGCCTTTTGTGCAGCTACTACAAGTACTGTCCGAATAGTTGTCATGCGTGCTGTTGGTGCAAAAGTTTCTTGAACATCAAATCATCGATCTGTGAAAAACCCTGTGCAACTAATCTTGCCTTATACTTTTCTAATGTTACATCTGCTTTATACTTAGCTTTCCAAATCCATTTTGTACCTATTACCTTCTTCTTTGGTGGCAAGTCAACTAGATCCCATGTATCATTTTTGAGTATACTATCATACTCAGACTGCATTGCTGCTCTCCAACCTGGATCATCAAGGGCTTCTTCAATGGTGGTAGGTTCCTTTATCGAGCCCATGATATCTGCCATTAGAGCCATGTTAACAATGTGTTTTGAGCCTCTTCTTTGCTCCTCTATTCTCTTTGATCTTCGTAATCCATCTGAGGATGATTTTGGTACATCTACATGTGGATTGTGATCATCAAAGAGCTGTTGTGCCCACTTTGCTAGTGGCTTACACTGTGCAGCTACAATTGGTTGGCTTTTTATTGAGGAAATTTCTCCATCAGATGTTTCCTCCTCCTCAACTCTAACTTGTCTTTTGATAGGCACAAGGTGAGATATTTCTCCATTTGATGAGATAGTAGATTTACTTTTATCTTCTACTAAGTGTGGTCGTTCATCAAACACCACATCTCCACTAACAAAAATCTTCCTTGCCTTAGGATCCCACAACCTGTATGCTTTAGACTCTTCACTATATCCTAGGAAGACACACTTTTTGCTTTCTGAATCCAACTTTGATCTTGTTGAATTAGGAATATGTGCATAACAGAAACAACCAAAAATTTTAACACACAAAACTGAATGCTTTTTACCAGAATATGCTTCTTGAGGAGTCATTCCCTTCATTGCTTTTGTGTAGTTTCAATTGAGGATGTAGAGTGCTGTATTGACTGCTTCTACCCAAAATGAATCAGGCATGTCTTGAGCCTTTAACATACAATGAGCCATTTCAACTATTGTCCTATTCCTACACTCAACAATGACATTTTGTTGAGGTGTATGAGTTGTGGTTAGTTGCCTTTTCACACATGATCCTTACAGTAATTATTGAATTTTGTTGACAAGAATTCACCTCCTCTATCGGTTCTGAATTTCTCTAGTTTCCTTCCTGATTCATTTTCCACATACTTATGCCACATTTTAAATTTTTCAAAAGCATCAGCCTTCTCTCGAATGAAATAAACCCACATCTTTCTACTATAATCGTCGACTAACAACAAAAAGTAGAAAGATCCTCCTAAATGAGGTGTATACATTTTACCACACAGATCAACATGTACCAACTCTAGAGGAGCTTGAGATCCATTGCTGCTTTCTCTTGGAAATGCATTTTGTTGTTGCTTGCCCATCATACAAGATTCACAAGGTTCGTGCAACTCTGAGAATGTAGGCAAATGAGCAACCATCCCTGTTCTTTGCATCTCCTTCAAAACTCCAAATCCGAGATGCCCAAATCGTTGGTGCCATAACTTGCTTACATCTTTATCTTCTATAGTAGTTAAGACACTTAATTCATACAAGTTATGGCGTCTTATGCCTTTACCTACTACATTACCTGAGGAATCCATGATTTTTGCACCACTCTTATTGAAGTGAACTTCGAGTCCACAATATGTTATTGCAGAAACTGACAACAAATTTCTTTTAAGTGTGGGTACATAAAGAACATTAGATAACTTTTTCTCAACACCTGGAGAAGTGATAAAAGAGATGGTTCCAGTTCCTTCTGCTCGATACTTGGAGTCATTTTCCACCACTACATTGATGGATTCCCATAGAGGCACTAGGGAACTATACAAATCCTTTTTACTAGTCATACGGCGAGAAGCTCCACTATCTAAAATCCATGGTTCATCAACATGAGCTTGAGTAGATGAGCATACCTCTTCAATAGAATCCATAGTTCTAGCTCTAGGTTGTTTGCAGACTCTTTGTTCTTCCACGATGATTTTATAGTCCCATGCCACTCATCAGCTTGCTTCTTTCTACAATCCTTGATGGCATAGCCTTTCTTTTCACAATAGAAGTAACTTCCTGTGAACTTCTTCTTCTTTGGATTCTTCTTGGATCCATCAAAAGAGCCTTTACCTTTTGCATTTCCTGAGAATGTAGCATCACTTGTAGTTTGTCAATTCTTCAATCGCATCTCTTCTTCTAAAAGCATAGCACAAAACTCTTCAAATGTGAGGGGAGTTGGTCTTACCTGAGTGTTATTGGCTGTTACTAATCCATCATACTTTGCTGGAAGAACATGTACACATCTTCGAGCCAGCTCTTCTCGTGTTATAACAACACCAACTGCATCCAATTGATCTTGAAATCTTCAGCCTTTCCATAATCAGAATGCTTTTCATTTGCCAACTGATTTTCTAAATTTTGTATCCTAGTGTGGTTCTTGGTCTCATATTGACAAGCCAATATGCCCCAAGCCTCATGTGCTTTAGTATTATGTTGAACTAAAGTAAGCACAAAATCACTTACACTAGTGACAAGTGCACATAATGCATCAACATTCTGCCTCTTCCAAGCTCATTGAAGATCTGGATGTGGCTGAATCATCAATCTTGAATTTTCTAGATCTTCGACTCATAAAGGCTCTGGATCCAATCCCATCGATCCGAAGAGAGTGTCAAGTAATTCATAGGAGTCCAAAATTGCAGAAATTTTGAACTTCTAGAGTGTATAGTTGGTTCCATCTAGCTTCCCTTTAGTGAATGCAGGTTGCCGAATTCGAATAGGTGCAGCATTAACATTAGTTGAAGCACCAAGACCACTGTTTGACGATGTAGTCATCATGTAATAACTCGAATAATCTACTGATATTCTAGTTTGCTAATACGCTAAAATAGTGATACTTCTCAATCTACTCGAACCTTGTGGCTCTGATACCATGTAAGACAATAGTTACACAATATAACACAGGAGTAGTAGCAGAGAAGATAACAAATATATTAGAATCTCAACAATTTTCTACTAACAACAAGTACAAAGATGATGGCATTGTCCATCCGTGCGCTCTCAAGGCAGAGCTTAAATGGGGATTGAGACAACTCTAGATAGGGAGATACAAGGTAGAGGTATGCTCGCTCAATGGGATGTCTCAAGTAGTGCAGAAGTCATGTATATATACGATCATGGGTGGCCTTCCATGGATGGCTATACAAGGGCGGTAGAGCATGGGTGGCCACCGCCCGGGTAATTGCCATACACGGCTTAGGCCTGTTGAACCAACCAACAAATATAAATGATTTCAGACTCCGAAAGGCAATATTCCATGGAATATTCCCTTTACCGTTGCATCGGGGGCGTTGCCCCCGGATCCCCACCAGGGGGCCTGTTGGCCCCCTTGGACCCCCCAACGGGGGCTACTCCCCGCTGCCCCGGACCCCACAATTGGGAACCCTCGTAACTCCCTTTCCTTACAATACCTTACATGGTCCAATATGACCTTCATCCAACATGCAAGTTGGGATTCCCATCAATTGGGTAATGCACACTTAGCTTCTCCTCATAATGGGGACCTTACAAAATGTCCATACAATCATGAGGGGTAGACATTGATTATATACTAACATCTCAATTAACTAAGAGTTAGAATTTCAAAATGATTGAGTAGACTTAGCCAGTATCTCGTAGTTGCATTTTGTTGATTTCCACTTGCATTTCTATCGTACAGATTACTTATTGTTCAGACACTTCTTGACTTTTTTAGTCAAGTGCTAGTCTATAGATCGACTATTGGTGCATTGTACTACTCATTTTTTATTTTTTTTCTGCTTATTGTGACTATTCTCAATCTAAGGAAAATTGGCTTTTTTCTCATCTATGTACTTGCAACTTTCCATCTCTGTGTCTATACTATCAAGTAGTGTACCTACAAATAGACATGTGAAAGGGTATACTTCCCTAAGGAATAACTCCTCTTGAGTAGAATTAGTAATCAAATTGTGGTCATAGAGGCCTCTTCTATAGTTTTGCACTCTCCTAAAAGTTTGATACCCCACTACCTCGTCTACAATGATTATCCCCTATGATGCACTTCTTCCCTCACCTAGATACAATTCTCAATGTAGGCACTATGACGATCCTTATTTCAAAATATAATCAAATGTTTGAGGTATGTATGTCTCGCCCCCTCATGTAATAATACATATGTATTCCCTATCTATGAACCTAATACAAAAAATAATATGATCTTATACTTCATGGTTTTACAATTATTTGGGTAATAAAAACTAATCCAAACTACAAATGCCATTCCACATTTGGAAGTGATAACATGCCAAAGCCTCATGGATGAAGCTTCCAACTCCATGCCCAATTCTACCAAAAAATTATTAGGCAACATGTTTTTGCTATGTTAAGAATCCAAATAAACTATGCTTTTACAAGACTTTATGGCATTACAATTTTTAGAAGATGAAATTACTTACAAGCTTAAAAATTAATGAAATCAAAAACTTGAGAAAATAGCTACAATCTTTTAAAGTTCACAAGTTAATGGGCGATCATAGGGTGGAGACAACGACTAATTTGTGCCACTTAGGAGGCTTCTCAAATAACTTTTTGGACAAATGCCTTGCAAATGAAAGCTATGTACCTATTGTACAAATGTGAGTAAGAAACAAGTCATTTGAGCAATATTAGATACCTTAAATTGTTAGGAAAACATCCATTTAGTGGAATTTGTACTTTCATACATATGTAATTTCAATGTATATTA
The DNA here is from genome assembly GCA_020310875.1 of Ceratopteris richardii. Classification (NCBI taxonomy): domain Eukaryota; kingdom Viridiplantae; phylum Streptophyta; class Polypodiopsida; order Polypodiales; family Pteridaceae; genus Ceratopteris; species Ceratopteris richardii. The sequence goes on along the minus strand of CM035435.1, from coordinate 18,430,737 downwards.
TGGATGTCCTCTTAATGCATTAAATAAAGAATTTACATGTAAATATGAAAGCTCCACAAGCACAATTATTCATGATTCCCATGCCATAAAAACGAGAAAAGCGCATGGGATTTCTCCGAGGCATTTGATGCAGATCATTCATTAATGCTTGCAAATTGTTGTCCGATGGGTCGTTTTGTTGTTTCCATCTCACATATCCTTTCTCCATAGAAATGTGCTGCTTTATTTGAGAATGTTGAAAGATATAACATTGAGGGCTTGAAGAAGAGAAAAATGTAAGAGTGCCTCTTCTCATGGTTGTACTCCTCTTTGATACTTGATTAAACAATTAATGATAGATGTCAACCTATACTAGATATTATAAGTACTCCTTATAATGGGAAAACATCTTATGCCTGTATCTCTTGCCAAATCTCTATATGTATAGAAAAAAGTAAGCTCATGAGATTAATTGAGTGGCATTTTGGGCTATATAATGTTGGAGTTGAAAGCAACCCTCATTAAGTTCATGTGTCTAAGTGATAAGCTGCTTTCCTCTTTAGCTATCGATTCAAGGTTCAATTTCCACCTCTCATGCATGTGTAGGTGCCCTTAGGCATACAGGGAGGGTTCTTCCCATCATTTTGCATTGTTGAAGAATAATCCATTTGCACCCATAAGTCTTTGCAAAGATGGGCGCATGCAAACAAACAATTTGGAAAGAGAAATTTGATGCATGCAAATGCAAAGGATTGATTTAGGACATGCACGTGAGGGTGATTGAGTCTAATGAGGAAGATAATAAATTGCTCATGTTTTGATGGAAGCTTGAGATATTGAAGTGACAAGACCTTCATGTCACGAGAAACATGATGACATTGATGGTCTCCATGGATGATAGAAAAAGAGATATGATATGAATGTGAGAAAGTACAAACTATTCTCCACACACAACAATGAATGACCTCCGAATCTCCACCCCACCTACCATTATAAAGCTTTCTAGATTAGTCTTAATAACTGGAGTTAACTGGAGTCCACCTGTGCACATACAACCTCCACCATGTCTTTAGCATCCTCCTCTAAAGTCTACTAGTGTTAGGTATACTCACCACTAGACTTTAGTAACCCTAAATATGATTGAGTAAAAACAATTGGACCTAGACTACACATACATGCAGAATCAATTGTGCCTCTCCACTCAGCCTATCATTCTAAAGATCTTTGCATTGATCATGCTCTCTATAGTAAATTGGCATCCCCATATTCATGTAAGACCATAGCTTTAACATCCTCCACTAGAGTGTACTAGTGTTAAAAGTACTTACCACTAGATTTAAGTCCTCGTACACTCAAGCTAAATGTATCAGATAGTTCTAGAAGGCACTAGAGAGTATTTAAGCAAAATCATCTCCCCAACGCACACATGAGATTGAACCCATGGCCTAGTAGTCTCCATCCTTGAGAATTAACCACTACGCTAAGTGTTTCAGTTGTATAATACACCATACATGGCTATTATCATCATAACATTAAACCTTTTCCAAGAGTCTTTATGGCACTATCAATTGGTCCATCAATCAATCAATCAATCAATATATATATATATATATATATATATATATATATATATATATATATATATATATATATATATATATATATATATATATATATATGTATATGTGTGTGTGTATGTGTGTGTGTGTTATATTCCCAAAATGTACAGGCTTGGAGGAACGAGAAGTTCCTTGCTTGGGGGATAGCCAAGGCCAAAACTCCAAAGAGTTCATACGAGGTGCCTACTCATGATGGCCAGATGAATAGAGGGACCTTAGAGAGAACTCTAGATGATGACCAGGCAAGGGATATAAATAGGCTATGAGGTGAGTCCCAGGCATGTCATTCTCCACTTCTCACATTTGGTACCGTGTGTGAGGGAGAGAGAGACCTTGGGAAAGGAGATGGAGAAACATTTTATTCTATTTTAGAGAGCGACTCATGATCTTCACGGGGGTTCATGCGTGGCTCAGAAAGAAGGTCTTGAGGATCATCGCAAAGGAACGCCTTGATGTGCAGCTCACGAATGATGAAGCAAGACAGAACGAAAATGATTTATCAACATGTAGAGCTTGCGGAACATGGACTACATCGTTACACAATGACAATCCATCACTTTCCACTCACGGGATGCAAGCAAGTTTTGAACTCATGATCTCGTGGATGAGAGGTAAGATTTGTATCCAACCCACCCATACCACTTCATGACATAGACATCACAATATAGTATCATATATGTATCTGTTATGCACGCAACGAACAAGGAGATAGATGGAAAGAGAAGAAGAGATTGAAGAAGGAGAAATAAAGAGAGATAAGGAAAGAGAGAGAAAGAGAAAGAAAGAAAGAGAGAGAGAGAGAGATAGAGAAAGAAAGAGAAGGAGAAAGAAAAGAAGGAAAGAGAAGGAGAAAGGGAAGAAGGAAAAAAAGAAAAAAAAAGAAAGAGGAGAAAGCGGATAGATAAATAAAGCACGAAGTAGAAAAAGAGATATAAGAAGAGAGAAAGAGAAAAGTAGAGATAAAGAAAGAGAGAGAAAGATAGAGAGAGAGAGGAAGAAAGGAAAGAGATAGAGAGATAAGAAGAGAAGAAAAAGAGAAAAGAGAGAATACTAAGAAAGGAATTAAGAGAAAGAGTGATAAAAAGAAAGAGAGAAAGAGATAGAAAGATAGAAGAAGAAGGAGATCCTAAGTAAGATAAATTGAAGATTAGAGAGATAATGATTAGATTAGAAAGAGAGAGAAGAGTAAAGAAAAAAAGAGAAAAGCAAGATTAGTACACCTACCTCCACATAATTGGCTGTAACTCTCTCATACGATAACGGAATTGGATGGCTCAACTTGGTATAGAAAGTAGACTTCAAGGGCTTTCAATGAGTGGACCATTGAATAATTAGAAACCACCTGTAGAGAGTATTTAGTTGGCTGCATATCTCTTCAAAGAGGTATGCTACCCACTTACCTAGCTCCATTGTTTTGATCAGAATCCATATCTGCACCAATGGAAGCAATCTCTACACAAGCTTTTAGATGGATTTTGATTGGCAAGGAACGCTTTTTGAGTGAACTTAGTGTTCGATTATGATAATTAGGGGTTTTTAATCATATTTTGAACCATTTTGGATAGGAATGAATTAACTTGAATACCTTTTCATCATATGTTTCCTATTAAATATATTCATTTGAATACTTTTTGCATCCAACTTTACAATTTTGCATCGTATTCTCTTCCAGCTTCATGAAATCAACATTGGAATGTGCATGAAAGCTAGTTTTTACATGAATCTATCTATGCACATGAAGTTACACTAACTTATGTTGATTCATAAAAGCATGCACACATCTTGTTTGTGTGATTAGAAATCTTTTGTAGGTATTGAAGGCGGAAAAAGACATTGTAATGAGGACGTTAGTGCCCAACAACACATTTTGGAAAAGTTTGTTATTTGTAGGTTTTTGGAGTAAAGAGAGTGGTTTCCCAACCACTAGGCTGATGCCTATCATTGTAATGGTTATTATTTTTTTTTTTCAAGCTTCATTTTCCTGGAAAAGTGGTGCGGCAATTTTTGTATCCACATGGCATTATATGCCATAGGAGAACTAGAGTGATGTTATGCTGTTTGAGAGAGGAAGTCTTATGCATACATAGACAATATGATTGCTAGAAAGTTAAAGTGCATGATGCATTTTTTTGTCTATAGAAGATCACTTTTATGTAACAAAATGATGAGTTAGGGTGAGCATAAAGTATGTGATAGAGGTATTATGCATAGGCTAATTGTGCCTTTAGAGAGTAAAGCACAAGGTATATACATAAAAAAAAACTAAAATGTGTTTTCCACTAGTAACGCATGAGCACATAACTTGTTTTTCATGTGAGTCATGTACTTGATATAGACGTCTATCTCGAGTCCTCACAAGATTGCTATGGTGATGATCATGAATAAAAGTATTAAGTGCTTTCATGTGATTGATTGTGATGAGATTAATGAATGTTCAAGAAGCACAATGTATATAATGACATCCATAGATGTTCACTTTGTTGGAGTTAGACGTCTGCGGAAGCATGCGAACAACACAAGGAAGAAGAAGAAGCTTGGAGCACAAACACACACTATTGAATGTATTACTAGAGAATGTACAAAGATAAGTAGCCCATTAGGGCAATAGGCGTATATACAAGCCGGGGGAAAAAAACCTCCTAAAGAGGGAAAAAAGTGCCCCGACGGTCCTAGTGTGTTCACACACATCACTACCTAAATATATCAACAAATCCCCCCTGGGGGTGATGCGGTGAACAAGGAGCTGGCAGTCATGTATAAGGAAGTGCCAAGCTATGAGGAAATCACTCCACAAAAGGAAGTAAGCCCAAAGCTTTACGGAACGCTTCAAACTTCTCCCTAGGCAGAGCCTTCGTGAAAAGGTCTGCTATGTTCTCCTTCGTGGGCACATATGCCAAGCTGATCTCCCCAACAGAGAACCTCTCCCTAACATAGTGACAATGCATCCCAATGTGCTTAGTGCGAGCATGGAACACATGGTTCCTCGCAACTGCCAATGCGCTCTGACTGTTAGTGAAGATGGTGGTGGCAAAAGACTAGCCAACACCCAAATCAGCCATAAGGCGTCTGAGCCATACAGACTCAACAGTCGCTCTGAAAGCTAGCCTATACTCAGCCTCACAACTAGAAGTGGCCACTATAGGGTGCTTCTTGCTCAACCAAGATATACATGAGCTACCAAGCATGAAGAAAAAGCCACTAGTGGACACACGAGTGTCATAGCAACCAGCCCAATCTGAGTTAGAAAAAGCATGCAAATCTGGCGGTAGTGATCCCCCCTTGGGATAAAACAACCCAAGTAGCCAAGTACCACTCAAGTAGCAAAAGATGCGCTTAACGGCCTTCCAATGCGTGACTCCTAGGCAATGCATAAACCTACTCATCTGTGAGACAGCAAACTGAATATCTGGCCGAGTAAAATCAAGCATCCAATAGCCTAGTGATAGAGAACAGCATCAAATGCATCTCTAGCATCATGAAGACTCAATCGTAAACCTATCTCCATAGGAGTGGCAATAGGATTACATGTCTTCAAGGCCAAAACGCTGCAATAATGTGTCAATATATTTCGCTTGACACAAAGCCATTCCACCATCAACTTGCATAAATTGAATGCCCAAATAGTGATGCAAATGCCCCAAATCAGACATCTCAAATGAGGCATGCAAATCAGCCTTGAAATCAGCAATATGCTTCTCAATAGGACTAGTGAGCAGCATGTCATCAACATAGACAACAATGATCAGAAGCACATCATTAGCACGCTTAACATATAAGGTGCTTTCAGTTGGACTGTTCTCAAAACCATGTGCAACCAGATAGGCATGTATCTTCTCATACCAAGCACTTGGTGCTTGCTTTAAACCATATAATGCCTTCTTTAACCTACACACCTGGTTTTCATGCCCTTTCTGCACAAAGCCATGGGGCTGAAAAACATACACTTCCTCATGCAAGTCACCATTCAGAAATGTTGTTTTAATGTCCAACTGATGTACATTCCAACCATGATGGGCTGCAAGTGCACAAATGCTCCGAACAGTAGTCATACAGCATGTAGGTGCGAAGGTCTCATCAAAATCAATGCCTCTTTCCTGCGCATAACCCTTTGCAACAAGCCTAGCCTTATACCTGTCAATTGTACCATCAGGTTTAGGCTTCAGCTTGTATACCCATTTAGTGCCAATGGCCTTCTTGCCAGGAGGCAAGTCACATAAAGACCATGTACCATTCTTCATTATAGCATCATATTCAGATTGCATAGCAGCCATCCAATTTTCTGAATTCTGTGCTTCATCAAAAGAAACAGGTTCATTCTCATCACAGAGACTAGACACAGCCATAGCATAGCAATCTGATCCAAAGGAGGCACTATGAGATCCTGATCGAGTACTATATGACAAAGGTGCATCTAATTTGCTGTCACGCAAAGTCTGCACCAGCCATTTTGGCATAGTTTTGGCCTGCTCAATATCAGCTCTCTCATCAATAAGTGCATCATGTAAATCTGCATCAGAAATAGAATGATCTGCATCATCATATGAAACCTGCAAAGGCTGAGAAGTTGCCTCATTAGGACCAGCACTAGACTGTCCACCTGTAAAAAGAGGCATCAAAGTATCATACATGTCTTTGGAGCTAACAGATGTCTCCTTAGTACATGAAAGCAATGGCTGAATATCATCTTCCACAAAGACAATATCATGGCTAACCAGAATGCGTTTAGTCTGTGGATGATACAGACGATAGCCTTTACTTTTAGAACTGTACCCAAAAAATAAACATTTTACTGCCTTATCATCCAATTTTCTGCGATGTTGTTCAGGCATTAGTGAATATGCCAAACAACCAAAAACACGCAGATAAGCAACAGATAACTTGCGGTCATGCCAAGCCTCATATGGAGTGATAGACTGTAGCGCTTTAGTGGGACACTTATTCAGTATATATGCTGCATACATGACAGCCTCAAGACAAAAATTGTGTGGTAAAGCCTGACTCTTGACCATGCACCTCGCCATCTCCATGAGTGACCTGTTCTTTCGTTCAGCAACTCCATTCTATTAAGGTGTATACGGCACTGTACACTGGCGTCTTATCCCACGTTCAACCAGAAATGCATTAAAATCAGAAGACATATATTCCCCCCCTCGATCAAAACGGAGGGTGCCCATTTTACATGCTGACAGATTTTCAGCCAAAACCAAAAACTGTTTGAAGCACATGAACACTTCGGACTTCGCCTTCAATGGATATACCCATGCATGCCTAGAAAACTCATCGATGAAAGTCACGAAGTAAAAGTAATTCCCAAAAGAGGGTGTCTGCATAGGACCACAAACATCACTATGTACAAGCTGCAATTTCTGCGTAGCCCGAACTGAACCATCTTTTGGAAAGGAAGAACGCTACATTCTGCCCAAAATACAGCCTTCACATACATGTTTTCCAGGTGCCTCAAGCTTGGGCAAAGAAGGCACCATATCAGATTTCTGCAGGCGTAGCAAACTAGCAAAATTTAGATGACCAAAGCGTGCATGCCAAAGCTTTGCATCTGACATAGCCTGAGAATCATGAACTGCACATGCCAAATCATTCACAGATCTTTCATAGTCTATGAGCTTATACAGCCCACGACATAAAATGCCAGAAGCAATAATCACATCGCCTGATCATGAACTATACACTTGTCATCAACAAATTTCAGAACCCAGCTAATCTTGGCTAATGCAGAAACTGATAACAGGTTCTTTTTTATCCCTGGCACAAATAAAGCATCTGATAAAATGAAAGAACTACCATCAGCAGTAGTCAAAATGATCTTACTAACTTCCATAACAGGATAAGAGGAGTTGTTGGCACATGTAATAGTATTCCCTGTAGGGGCAGGCTCGAGTGAAGAGAAGAAAGTGCGCTGCGAGGTAATATGTTTGGTCGCCCCACTATCAAAATACCAAACATCTGAGTCTACTGCAGACGTCACTACTCATGAGAAGATGGGTCAAAACTGCAGACAGTAGTAAATGCCCATTCTTCTTCCTGCATAAGATTTGCAACAACCATTCCAGCCTCTTTCTTCTTTGCCTCTTTAGCAGCCAGTTTTGGACAGTTCTTTATGATATGAGCATTCCCTTTACAGTACTTACAAAACAATTTCTGCTTTTCTGATTTCTTCTCATCTTTATCTTCCTTCTTTGAATACGCAGAATTAGTAGATTTCTGCTTACTAATTGAAGAGCTCCATTTTCCTTTGCCCTTCTGACTAGCCAGGAAAGCTTGATCTGCAACTCGCATAATGGACCTATTTTGCCTGGGCTAATCTTCTTGCAACAGAATGGAGACTAACTCCTCAACTGATAAGGCATTCGGATTGCCTTTCATCATCAACCGAAGAGTAGAAGCAAAACTCTGATATGAATCAGGAAGACCATTTAGAACGGTCTGCACAAGTGAGCTATCTGGTATAACCTCATCAGCAGAAATCAACTGTTCCTTCAAATCTTTGATCTTCGTTAGGAAACTGTCCATAGAATCACCTTCATTCATGTGCTCACTCTCCAACTGTTTTTGGAGGTAAGCAACACGAGCCTCATTCCTAGCTTGGTACAATGTGGTAAGTGTATCCCAAGCATCCCTAGCTGTTCTACAAGAGCGAATATGAGGAATAATGGCACGTTTGACAGACAAAGGTATCAATGCATGTGCCTGGGCATCTCTGCCATCCCAACGAATCTGCTCTGCAGTAGGTGCAACAGAAACAAAAGCACGAATAGGAATCTGCCGAATATCATCTTCGACACCATCTTCATCAGCTCCAACACCTGTATTTGTTGTTGCGAACATTTGTTTTATGTAGGGTACAAGTTTCAAATTATGTAAATACCTTTGGGAAGTCTTCAAATACTTCAAGAAGGATCATATTATTCATAAAATATAGCTAAAATACCACGTGAGTTCTAGAACATGGTGAGTCAAATTAGTGAGTCACAAGGGAGCTGGAGTGGTGTCCTAGTGGAAGGCTGATGTGGCTAGTTCTCAAAGTCCATCAACACTTTGCTTATTTGAGCACTTGAGTCATGTAAAATCACCACCCAAGTGTCTACCACAAATTTAGATGTATTAGGAAGGTTTTAGATTATTTCACCATGCTATACAAAGAGGGGAAAAGTCGTGATCTTATGGGAAGTCCAAAAGAGTCATATGTGTATCTCTACGCTACTATAGTTTTGTATGCAGAGATTGCAGAGCTTGTATCTCCCTCATTATATATCCAAATTACATGTTTGATAGCGCATTTGAAAGCTCTTACTGCCTCGTTTCAGATTGTCAATTTTCATAATCATTGGATTTGTGAGCTGAGAGCAGTACTCTCTGCAAGTAGTATGTGTTCTCGGGTTTCACCCCTACTGAAGGTCTCCATTAAACCTCCAACTTGCAGAGGCCATATCGCCTTGTGTATTTATCCAAATTGAGTGTTCTTTGGCTCATTGGAAAGCTCTTATTCTCTAGTATATGTGGTTAAAATAATTTTGAAAAATTCTGAGTGAGTAGAGAAGAGTAAGCTCTGCAAGCATGACTGGTTTTTTGTTATGAAGTTTGTGAGAAAGTCTACTTATTCCTAGGGGGTTCCACCTACTTCCAGCTATATTTTGGAGGTCAATAAACTCTAACATTGGTATCAAAGCAAGGAATTGAAGCTTGGAGAAGGTTATAATACCTTGATGAAGAATTTGAAGCTATTGGAGCAAAGGTTCATCATCGACACTACACAAAGGTAGAAGGAGATAGCAAGGAAGCATCTCAAGCAACATCCAAGCAAAGAAAGGTGCATAAACTTTATTACAAAGGTAAATCTCATACTTCTTCTTATCACATATATCCAAAAGGATGGTTAAAAGAGAAAGTGTAGTATTTACACAATGGGCGATCAACATGCACAAATAGAGAAGCTTGATAAAAACAACTATCAAGCATGGCGATTTAGAATCACAACATACTTGCAAGGTAGAGGCTTATATGGTTTTATTGATGGAACAGATATCAAACCTATATTACCAGATGATCCAAATCAGAATTTGGAATGAAAGAGACAAAAGGGTTATATTCATTTTATCACAAAATATTCAAGATTCAATGGTAGGACACATACAGGATCTAGATACAAGTAGAGATGTTTGGCTTGCATTGGAAAGGTTGTATGCTAGAGGTACAAGAGCAAGGAAGATTCAACTCAAAAATGAGCTGAATAACATAAAGAAAGATACAAGGACATCGGTCAATGATTACTTGTTGAAGGTTAAAGAGATTGCACATCAACTAGGATCAATTCAAGCTCATGTGGAGGACGACGACTTGGTTGCACATACTCTCAACGGACTCAAGGATGATGAGAGATGGAAACCATTCATTACTTCAGTTTATGTTAGAGGAAAATTACCAGAATTTGATCAACTTATTGCTCTTATGGTCACGGAGGAGATGAATCTGAATGGCTCTACTTCAAATCAAAAAGGATCTCAAGGACAAGCTCTTTATGTAGGATCATCAAGAGGTGGAAACAAAGGTAGAAGAGGTTCAAATAGAGGTCAAGGAAGAAGAAGCGATGATCAAGGGACTTCAAGTGGCTTCTTCAACACAAGAGGAAGAGGAAGATCAAGCGCTAGAGGTACAAGAGGCTACTACAACTATAATCAAAGACAAAGGAGTGAAGATAACAACAATTGCTATATGTGTGGAAGGTATGGACACTATGCCAAAGATTGCTATCAAAATGAAAATAATCAAGGTGCTAATCGAAGAGGAGGCTATTCAAGAAGAGGTAAACAACATGGAAATTATGCAGTTGAAGGTAAAAGTGATGATTATGATTCTCTTCTTATGATGAATGTAGAAACTAAGATGAATTGCAATAGTGATGTATGGTATGTAGATAGTGGTTGCTCTAACCATATGTCACATGATGCTTCATGGTTTTCTAATATGCATAATCCTTCATGTAAAGCTCATGTTGAAACAGGACATGATACAACACATAAGATTATGCTAGTTGGAGATGTTGTTATGCAGGATAAGAGCAAGACAAATCGCTTGAAGGATGTACTTTATGTGTCAACGATTACTAAGAATCTGATGTCCATTGGTCAAATGGTAGAAAAAGGTTTGCAAATAAGATTTAAACATGCAGGTTGCCTCATTGAGGATCCAAAGCAAAGGAGGTTAATTGCTAGAGATAAAAAACAAGGTAGATTGTTTACATTCAAGGTAAACTCAAATCATATAAACTATTTCTCTTATGGTATGCATCGAATAGCAGAGCTTGATCTATGGCACAAAAGGATTGGACACATGAATGTACACAAGTTAAAGGAGCTATCAAAGAAGAGGATTGTTGAAGGATTACCTGATCTTACTAAGAAACATATGGTGCATCTTTGTGAAGCATGTCAAATGGGTAAGGAGAGTAGACAGCCTTTCAAGCATTCAAGCTATGTAAGCAATGGATTGCTAGATCTTATACACATGGATGTATGGGGTCCTACTAAAGAGGCATCCTTGGCTGGTAATAAGTACTATGTATCATTCATTGATGATCATAGTAGAATGACATTTTTGTATTTCATTAAACATAAGAGTGAAGTCTTTGATTGTTTCAAAAATTTTAAATCATTTGTCAAGAAGCAAACAGGAAGATATGTTAAGAAGCTAAGATCCGATGGAGGGCGAGAGTATTTCTCTCAAGCTTTTACTGATTTTTTGTATGATGAAGGTATCAAAAGAGAAGTTACATGCAAGTATACTCCACAGCAAAATGGAGTTGCAGAAAGAAGAAACAGAATCATAGCAGAAGCGTCTAGAAGCATGCTAAATGATACGTGTTTGCCTAATTCTTTTTGGGCTGAAGTTGTTAGCACAAGTGTGTACATTATGAATAGAGTACCTACTACTGGAGTTCATCATTTGACACCATATGAGGTATGGCATGGAAGGAAACGAAGTGTAAGTCATTTGAAAGTATTTGGTTGTGTATGTTATGTACATGTACCTAGTGAAGTGAGATCAAAACTTGATGTGAAATCAGAAAAGTGTATATTTATTGGTTATGCAGATACTCAAAGAGGATATAGATGTTATAATCCTCATACCAATAAGGTGTTTGTTTCAGGAGATGTAAATTTTGATGAATCACTTTCATGGTATGTAGATAAGAAAAGTTTGCAGGTCATAAATGGAGATGAAGAAGATACAGGTGAAGGAGATGAGTGCTTACCTCAGCCCACAAGAAGTTTAAGTGATGAGAAAAGTGGTTTGGATGAAGAAAGAGAGCTACCTTTCAGTGGAAGATTAAGGCAAGCGTCACCTCCAAGTGTTAAAAGTAAAGGTAAACTCAAACTTGTTGAAGTTAATGATGAAGGAGAGGAAATTAGTGATATATGTGAGTAAGGAGAATCATCAAAGGTTCCTAATAAGAAAGGAAGAGCATCTACATTGGAGGTAAGAAGAACTTCAAGAGTGAGTAAGCAACCTCAAAGGTATACTTATGAATCTTTCATGAATACTCATTAAATGAGGCAAAACGAGATCAAAAGTGGGAGAAAGCAATGAGAGAAGAAATGGAAGCACTACAGGATAACAAGACTTGGAATTTAGTTCCAAAGACACCAAAACAAAAGGTAATTGGTTGCAAGTGGGTTTTTAAGATTAAAAGAAATAGTGATGATAGTGTGTCAAGATATAAGGCGAGACTTGTAGCAAAAGGGATATAATCAAACTCAAGGATTGGACTATGAGAAAACATTTAGTACAGTAGCAAACATGCCAACGGTGAGAACTTTGTTGGCTTTAGCTGCAAGTAAAAGGTGGAATATATATCAACTCGATATAAAGAATGCCTTTCTTAATGGTGAGTTAAATGAAGAAGTGTATATGTCATAACCAGATGATTATGTGGATGCAAAATATCCTAATCATGTATGCAGGTTAAAGAAGGCATTTATGGTCTTAAATAGGCACCAAGGGCATGGAATGCAAGGTTGGTAAAGTACCTTATGCTGCAAGGATACACAGTGAGTCATGCTGATCTTTCACTTTATATAAAACATGTAGATGACATGTGTGTCTATGTATGCATTTATGTGGATGACTTGTTGATTATAGGGAATGATGCAAAAGCAATTGATGAGATAAAAGGTAATTTGGGAAAGGAATTCAAAATTTCAGATCTTGGTTTACTTAGATACTTTCTTGGGATTGAAATTGTGTATAGCAATGAAGGTATGTGGTTGATAGAGAGAAAGTATATATGTGATATGCTAAAAAGGTTTGGTATGCAGAAATGTAAATTTGTTTCTACTCCAATGGAATGTAATGTAAAGTTGAGTGCAAAGGAAGGTGATGAGTTGCATGATATGAATTCATATAGATCCATGGTAGGATCTTTGATTTATGCAACAAAAACTAGACCTGATATATGCTATGCAGTGGGAGTATTGTCATAGTTTATGCATGAATGTAGAGTACCTCATATGCATGCAGCAAAAAGAGTGCTTAGGTATTTGAAAGGTACCATGAACGAAGGATTATTTTATAGTCATGATGCTAATCTAATTCTTAAAGTCTTTAGTGATGCAGATTGGGCTGGAAACAAAGATGATAGAAGATCCACAAGTAGATATGCGGTAATAGCAGGAAACAAGACATTAACATGGAGTTCAAAGAAACAGCCTACTGTTGCTTTATCTTCTACAGAGGTTTAGCATTGGCTACTACTGAGGTTATGTGGTTTAAAAAGTTGTTTCATGACTTGAATGTGCAGGTTGATGTACCAATGATATATGGGGATAACTTGAGCAGCATTCATATGACCTCAAATCCTATTTTTCATGCTAGAACAAAGCATATAGAAGTACACTATCATTATGTTCGAGAGAAGGCCATAAACAATGAAGTACAAGTTTCTTTTGTGGGAACAAAGGATCAAGTTGCAAATATCTTCACCAAATCCTTGGATGGACCAAATCTTCAAAGATTGAACTATATTCTTGGCATGAAGGAAATACCCTTTGAAACTTGAGGGGGAGAATGTTACGAACATTTGTTTTATGTAGGGTACAAGTTTCAAATTATGTAAATACCTTTGGAAAGTCTTCAAATACTTAAAGAAGGCTCATATTATTCATAAAATATAGCTAAAATACCACGTGAGTTCTAGAACATGGTGAGTCAAATTAGTGAGTCACAAGGTAGCTGTAGTGGTGTCCTAGTGGAAGGTCGATGTGGCTAGCTCTCAAAGTCCATCAACACTTTGCTTATTTGAGCACTTGAGTCATGTAAAATCACCACCCAAGTGTCTACCACGAGTTTAGATGTATTAGGAAGGCTTTAGATTAGTTCACCATGCTATAAAAAGAGGGGAGAAGTCGTGATCTTGTGGGAAGTCCAAAAGAGTCATATGTGTATCTCTACGCTGCTGTAGTTTTGTATACAGAGATTGCAGAGCTTATATCTCCCTTATTGTATATCCAAATTACATGTTTCATAGCTCATTTGAAAGATCTTACTATCTAAATTCATACTGTTAATTTTCATAATCATTGGATTTGTGAGCTGAGAGCAGTACTCTTTGCAAGTAGTATGTGTTCTCGGGTTTCATCCCTGTTGAAGGTCTCCATTAAACCTCCAACTTGTAGAGGTCATATCTCCTTGTGTATTTATCCAAATTGAGTGTTCTTTGGAGCATTGGAAATCTCTTGGTCTCTAGTATATGTGGTTAAACGAGTTTCAAAAAATTCTGAGTGAGTAGAGAAGAATAAGCTCTGCAAGCATGACTAGTTTTCTGTTATGAAGTTTGTGAGAAGGTCTACTTATTCCTAGGGGGTTCCACCTACTTCCAACTATATTTTTGGAGGTCATTAAACTCCAACATTTGTAGTACCTATACTTGCAGGTGTAACAGGACGTCTTTCAACACCCTGCACAATGTTCCACAGTCCTTTTGCAACCAATACATGTCGCATCATATAAGCCCATAATGGGTAGTTGGTACCATCCAACTTATCCTCAACAGCCAACATACGGAATACATCACTGCTTTTAGCCATGGCCGGTGACTAAAATACCTTAACGTAGAAAATTGACTGTATCTCAAAAAATTGAACGTAACTGCCCAAACAAGTTCTGCTAAACCTGTAGCAGACTTTGAGACGCTTATACTAGCGAATAGAAACAGGTATATACCTTTGGCACAAAAAGACAAAATAGCCTGCACAAGCGCTGCGATAGTGCGTTTGGAGGCCGAAACGAGCTCAGATCGCGATTTCGGCACCACAAAGCGAAGACATTTTGATCTCGGAAACACCTTGAGTATGCTCACCAAAATTTGTAAAATTCTGAGACTGCAAATGGAGGAGTGTCGATGACACCCTAGATGAAGCGACGACCTGCTCTGATACCAATTGTTGGAGTTAGACATCTGCGGAAGCACGCGAATAGCACAAGGAAGAAGAAGAAGCTTGGAGAACAAACACACAATACTGAATGTATTACTAGAGAATGTACAAAGATAAGTAGCCCATTAGGGCAATAGGCGTATATACAAGCCGAGGGAAAAAAACCTCCTAAAGAGGGAAAAAAGTGGCCCGGCTGTCCTAGTGTGTTCACACACATCACTACCTAAATATATCAACACACTTTCACTAGAAAATGGATACTATGTAAAGAGTTGATTTTTTCCACGAGATGATTTGGATCGTTAATTGGTTTGCATTGATCTAGATGATCATTATATGCATGGATATGTCTCCATGTCATAATCCATCTATGAAAATGATTGATTATGTCTAATCATAAGGATTAACATGTCTTGTCATTTTTTAGATTTGAAAATGATTACGCAAATAGTTAGTGAGGTAGTAGTCTCATAGAGATTTGGATGCTACTCTTTGAGGGAATGCCCAAATTTATTGAACTTTGGTGTGCATTTAGCTCCTAAGCTTGTCTTTACGCTAACCAAGTTTCAATAAATTTGTATTTTTTTAGATAGGCCAAATGACCTTTTGCACTAAACGTGCTGCTAGTAGAGGTAGAGGCCTGAAACAAGTGACATAGGCCTGTTGCACAGGGGATATCTCTTAATTGGTAGATCCAAATGGAATGCTTTTTGTTGCAAATGAGTGCTTGATAACACCACTTTGTGCATATCAAGTTTCATTATTTTAGAAGATCATATGGTAGGTCAAATAATCTCTGCACATCAAAGTGCAGTTTGTGGAATTTATGAAATGGCCAGAGACCATCTCACCTAGAGATGCAATAACATGGTTATTTTATACATGAATTCAAGTATGGAAAAAGAGGAAAATTACTTGATCATGGAAAGAAGATGGGTAGATTTTTTATGTTTGACAAGGTACATACCTTTATGAGAATTTTTATGCCAAGAATAGTGAGTACTTAGATATAGCTGAATTATGGCATAAACAAATTAGTCATATCAATTTTAGGAAGTTGAAATCTATGGAAAAGCAAATGTTAGTGTATGGATTACCAAGATTTGGTCATTTAAACTTTGAAAGAATTTGTGAAGCATGCGCATGTGGAAAACATCAATGTATGAAGCTCCCAAGAAGAGAAATGCACATGAGGAGACCTCTAGAGCTAATCCATAGTGATGTGGTTGGACTTGCTAGAACAAAATCAGTTGGTGGCTCACTATATTTTTTGATATTCATTGACGATTATAGCCGATATACATGGATTTATTTCCTGAAGCATAAGAGTAAAGTTTTTGAGTGCTTTGTGAGATTAAAAAATATGGTTGAAAAGTAGTTGGGAATGTATATAAAATGCCTATGATCAGATTTCGGGGGAGAATATATCTCAAGAGAATTTGATCAATACCTTAGTGATCATGGAGTGAGAAGGCAATTGTCTTGTAGATACACACCAGAACAAAATGGTGTTGTAGAATGCAAAAATTGTGTGATTGAGGAAGTTGCTAGTTTTGGGCAGAAGCCTGTTATACGGCTCTGCATATTATAAATAGAGCTCCCACAAGCATGGTTCATGATCTCACTCCTTATGAGAGGCTATGGAAGCATAAACCAAATGTGAGCTATTTACGATTTTTTGAAAGTATTTGTTATACGCATGTGCGTAGTCAGTTGAGACACAAGTCTGAGGAAAAATCTAAAAAGTGCATATTCATTGGATACTCAGAAGAGAAGAAAGGATATAGATGTTATAATCCTATCATAAAGGAATGTATAGTAAGTAGAGATGTTATATTCGATGAAAATGCATCATGGTATTCACCCAAAGTCATGGTTGTGATAGAGAACGATATGGATGATTCTATGCATAATGTTCATAATGAGCCAAGAACAATTCATACATATTTTGACCATGAAGAGAGTCAAGACTATGGTTCATATGAGTTTCCTATACCTGAAACGTCATGGAGTGAAAATACAAAATTGTTGGAGTTAGACGTCTGCGGAAGCACACAAACAACACAAGGAAGAAGAAGAAGCTTGGAGCACAACACACAATACTGAATGTATTACTAGAGAATGTACAAAGATAAGTAGCCCATTAGGGCAATAGGCATATATACAAGCCGGGGGAAAAAAACCTCCTAAAGAGGGAAAAAAGTGCCCCGGTGGTCCTAGTGTGTTCACACACATCAGTACCTAAATATATCAACAAATCCCCGCTGGGGGTGATGCAGTGAACAAGGAGCTGGCACTCATGTATAAGGAAGTGCCAAACTATGTGGAAATCACTCCACGAAAGGAAGTAAGCCCAAAGCTTTGCAGAAAGCTTTGTACTTTTCCCTAGACAAAGCCTTTGTGAAAAGGTCTACAATGTTCTCTTGCATGGGCAGATATGCCAAGCTGATCTCCCAGCAGATAACCTCTCCCTCACATAATGATAATGCACCTCAATGTGCTTAGTGCGAGCATGGAACATAGGGTTCCTTGCAAGTGCCAATGCCCTCTAACTGTTAGTGAAGATGGTGGTGGCAGAAGACTGACCAACACCCAAATCAGCCATAAGGCATTTGAGCCACACGCACTCAACAGTAGTTGTGAAAGCTGCTCTATACTCAGCCGCACAACTAGAAGTGGCCACCATAGGCTGCTTCTTGCTCAACCAAGATATATAGGACTTACCAAGCATGAAACAAAAGCCACTAGTGGACACACGAGTGTCATAGCAACCAGCCCAGTCTCAGTCAAAAAAAGCATGCAAATCTGGCGGTAGTGATCCCCTCTTGGGATAAAACAATCCAAGTAGTCGAGTAGCACTCAAGTAGCAAAAGATGTGCTTAACTGCTTGCCAATGCTTGGCACCTGGGAAATGCATAAACTCGCTCATTTGTGAGACAACAAACTAAATATCTGGCCGAGTAATGCATAAGTAAATCAAGCATCTAACAGCCTGCTGATAGATGTTAGAAGTGTAGACTGCCGTCAAGTCCACTTTTAATCTCTTTTCAGGTTCTTGGGGATGGTACAGGTCTGATAATTCAAAGGCCCTGTATCTTATTTTCTTAGTTAACTTATCAAAAAAGCAGTACGTTGTTATCAAACAAGATGGTGGTGGTAGAAGACTGACCAACACCCAAATCAGCCATAAGGCATTTGAGCCACACGCACTCAACAGTAGTTGTGAAAGCTGCTCTATACTCAGCCGCACAACTAGAAGTGGCCACCATAGGCTGCTTCTTGCTCAACCAAGATATATAGGACTTACCAAGCATGAAACAAAAGCCACTAGTGGACACACGAGTGTCATAGCAACCAGCCCAGTCTCAGTAAAAAAAAGCATGCAAATCTGGCGGTAGTGATCCCCGCTTGGGATAAAACAGTCCAAGTAGTCGAGTAGCACTCAAGTAGCAAAAGATGTGCTTAACTGCTTGCCAAGGCTTGGCACCTGGGAAATGCATAAACTCGCTCATTTGTGGGACAACAAAGTAAATATCTAGCCGAGTAATGCATAAGTAAATCAAGCATCTATCAGCCTGCTGATAGATGTTAAAAGTGCAGACTGCCGTCAAGTCCACTTTTAATCTCTTTTTAGGTTCTTGGGGATGGTACAGGTCTGATAATTCAAAGGCCCTGTATCTTATTTTCTTAGTTAACTTATCAAACAAGCAATACGTTGTTATCTAGTATAATGTCTTCTACAAAGTATTACTGTTCATATTCCGGTTAGGCATTTCACAGTAGGTAACGCAGAGAGTAATAATTACCGTCGCACAGACTTATTATCGCCAACGAACATTACTGTGTTAATCAGAGATTAATGTAATTCAACAAGATGAAGTGACAATACTCAGAATTTAGGAAAATCTGCACTGCGACATCTCCACAGGATCGCAAATTGCCCAGACAGACAATCTGGCAATCCCGTCTCCTCTCTACCAGAGAGCCACCGTAATGTCTCTTCATTAATTGATAAAAAGGGTACAACACTTCGCTATGACCTTTCGGTATGTGCGGTATAGGAAAATATAAATTACATGATGCCAATCCGACGGGGCCTTACACTGGCACGCAATGTGGACTTGAACCCGCTACGCTAACAGAATTAAGCCTCATCTACGATGCCTTGTATATACATAGTTCTTGCTAATTTGAAGGTTCTAGAGATTTTCTGTTTTAAGGAATCCAACATCAGTTTTAGTGTCTCCGGCTCTACCAGTTGTGCGTGAGTTCGAACGGAACTTTCTACAATGACCTAGCTTATCAACGTATCAGTCTGCGACTGCAAAAAGACCTCTTGCAAATAAAAGTCATTGGCAAGGGCTTCATCTTGGCTCAATCTCATTTTCAGCAATTTGATTATCAATTCTTGATAGGCGCTCTACTTGAATACCTAACTGTTGTTCTCTTTGTTCTAGCTCCTCAGCTTGATATTGAATGGTTTGATAATACGAATATCTTTCTTTCTTAATTCTTGCTATCTCCTTCTAAAGTTGAATTGTAAGACTTGTCTATAATTTTAGGGAAAAATTCCCCTAAAACAAATCAGCAGTTACGGCTTGGAGTTTCGCATTAGTCTGTTTAGCTAAATTTGCCATCTCCTGTCCTTTCTGCACGACTTCATCAAGCTGGATGCGAGTTTCTTCCAACAAATTTTCAATTGCCACTCGAGCATCTTCTTTATCCTGTACTAGCTGATTTAACTGCTTACTCTCTTCATCACGAGCAGTCAACAAAACATCCTTGGCTTTTAATTCTGCCAATGCTGCATCGTGTTGTGCAATTAAATTATCTTGTTCTGCAAGCCTAGCTTGAAGATGCTAAAGTTGCATCTGCAAAGCATGGTTTTGTGCTTTAACGGCATCTGCTTTTTCTTGTAGTGGGGCAATATCAGCTTCCAAAACATCATGCTTCAACTCCTATCTGAGATTATCAGTAGCCATCTTCAGCTGCATTGGTAACTGCTGCGAGAATTGGATCAACAATCGACCCATAGATTCGAGTTCATGAAACATCGGGGTTAGGGAAGGAAGTGTAGGAATGGACTGGGATGTAGAAGCGGAGAACAGATGAGGGGAAGATGGTGGACAATAGGTGGGAGAAGAAGATGGAGAAGGGGGTACATCCGCAACAATAGGTTGGACTGGAACAATTGGCTCAACAATGTTCATGGTGGAAGGAAGTGGGGTAAGAAGATTAGGCACCAACACTATTCTGGTGGTCGACTTCTTTGTTGCTTCAATTCTGGCAATCTCAGCTTCAACCAGAGCAATCACTTCATTGAGAATCTCTTCACTAATGGCTTGCACATCATCTTGAGTCTGCTGATGAGAATCCTCTCGAGAAGAAATTTCTTCAGAGTCAGTGGTGGCAGCACTTTGTTCCTATTGCTAGATTGGAGAAGAATGGATGGAAGAATCAACATGAATGGAAGTAGCGGTGTCGTGGAAAACCTCTTCTTCATGTCCGGCATTGGATCCTTGCACCTGGCTCTCAGACGGACTTATAGAGCTGCGTTTCCAACAAAGAAGTTGAAAAAGATCTGCATCATCATCTTCCTCACCTTCGAGCATCCAAGTAGACTCTTCATGCAACAGGAATGGAGCATTTGGCAGGGGTTGCGCGGCTTGAATGGCTACAAAGAGGAAAGTGAGGATATGGGGAAGACGTGATCATGGAAGATCACCCTTATTAACTCGTTTAATAATCGTAACACATTCACGGTGAATGCGCTAAAAATAAAAAGATGCAAAATTGATAGGCTCACGAGAAGCCATGTCAATCATCGAGTAAAAGGGACGCAAAATCCCGTAGGTACATTTTTGCAAATTCAATATGGCAACTAAAAATTGCAATGCGGTACGTTTCGGATCAGGGCGACACAGAATGGCATACTCATTAGATGAGTGCCGTGGGAATAACGTGGTCATGGTAGCTACAGGAAGGAGAGGACCATTCTCCAATCCATCCCGAGGAAGTTGGAAGGCATCGGAAAACGAAGCCAAAGTGATCATGACTCGTGACGGTAAACAAAGGATAGACCAACTCTGCTCTATAGCAGATGTAGCAGCGATAGCGGAAATAATCTGCGCATAAAATGGTTGACACTCCATTGAATGCCAAGGCAATTCAGCGAAGTTCAAAAGACCACGGATACGAAAATACTCACGCACTTCAAGGGTGAGTCCTTCACGGAAGGTAGCGATGTTGGCTAGTGCTTCCATGACGCGGACGCGAAAGCTCAAGAACACAAAGAACACAGAAAACACAGAACATAGAAACATACAGACACAATAGCAATTAAGAGTGAAAGGAACAAGATTAAGTAGACACACGGCAACGGGATTCGATTGAAAACCCTAATCATCGCGCGCTATTGCAATGATAACCTTCATAATTATGGCATGGATGCATGTGTAGAAACAGTAACGCAAGGTGGCGGTTAATCATATTTAGATATCAAAACAAGAAGATTTATGGTCTATATTCAACCAAAATATAGAAATAAAAAGAAAATAAGTGACATGCGGAAAAACAAGGAACACGTCAGCGGTGATCAGGCGGTTGGTGATATGGGCGCAACTTTGAACCATTAATCACTTTGGGAAGGGAAACTCTGGTCAAGGTAGTCAACCCAAAAGTAGCTCGTTCCACTTGCTCACTAATCCGATAAGGACCGAACCACCGTACCTTAAATTTTTGAGTAGAACGATTTGCTTTTGCATTATAAAATAACACAAGCCGGCCCACCGTAAACACAGGAGTCTTAAGGAAACGATCATGGGTACAGGCTTGCCGCAACTGAACTTCTTGAAGAGTCAGGAAACTTTCCCATCGATGTTCATCCAAGGCTCTGAGTGCTTCCAATTGAAATGGCAAAGAGTCTTCAGGGAGCAATTTCTCAGTTAGGGCCACGCGTAAACTTGGCACTACTACCTCCATCGGCGCGATTGCTTCCAATCCATAAGCAAGCTTGAAGGGGGTCATTCAGGTAGCCACTTTGTATGTAGTCCGGTATGCCCATAAAATTGTGGGTAGTAACTGGTCCCATCGTTCTGGAGATTCCACAATCAATTTGTGGAGCATATTCAACAACGTCTTATTGGTGCTTTTAGCCAAACCATTAGCACGTGGATAGTATGGTGAACTGAATTTATGTAGAATTTGAAAAGTGTACGTTAGTTCTCGCATTAAATTGTTGGCAAAATGTGTTCCTTGATCTGTCACAAGTTCCAGAGGTAATCCATAACGCGGGAATACATCCTTCATCAGGCATTTTGCCACCGAAACAGCTGTGGAGGACCGTAAAGCCCAAGCTTCCGCCCACCTGTTGGCATAATCCGTACACGTCAGTATATATCGATTGTTGCTAAGGGTTGCTAGTGGTGTTATTGGTCCAATAAAATCGAGCCCCCACTTCTGAAAGGGTTCCAAAGGTAAGACAAGTTGCAGAGGAAAGAAGTGTCACTGTAATGGCTGTCCCGACCGTTGACAGGTATCACACTGTTGCACAAACTGAGTCACATCTTTGTACATGGTAGGCCACCAGAGCCCACTTTGTAGAATTTTATGGTGAGTAAGATCTGCTGCGAAATGTCCACCGGAGGGTATTGCATGAGCCATAACAATAACCGATTCTACTTCATGTGGTGGGATACAACGAAGTAAAACACCAGTATGATCCATGTAGTACAACTAACCGACAATCAACCGGAATCTACGACTAGAAACTGTAATTTTCTACCGTAGAGGAGGGGGAGTATCAGGAGGACAACACCCATCAGTGAGAAAAATTAGTAACATATCGTAGTATGTAGGGGGTACACGAGGTTCTGTAGATTCTTCACGAGCTGGCTCAGTAGCGTAAATTGCTGGTGTAGTATCATCAACTCCCACCGGAGCTTCACTGGAATCCAACTGAGATAGAAAATCTGCCAAGGCATGTGCTCTGCCAGGTTGATGAATCACTTCATAGTTGAACTCCTGTTGTAATAAAACCCATCGTGCCAAACGACCACCTAAATGTTGCTGTCGGACCAAATACACAAGTGCGGCATGATCCATGTGGAAGGTGAATTTTTAGCCCAACAAATAATGCTGAAATTTCTTCACAGAGTACAGCAACCCGAGACATTCTCTTTCGGTTACTGAATAGTTTCTTTCAGCAGGGGCTAATCGGCAACTTGCATAATAGAAAGGCCGAAACAATTTGTCAGTTTGCTGCATTAAAACGCTTCCAATGGCTATGTCCGATGCATCTACAAAGACATGGAACAGGCGTTCCCAATCAGGGGGTTGCAAAATTGGGGCCTTCATCAATAATCCTTTTAAACGATCAAATGCAGTTTGGCATTCTAG
This sequence comes from Ceratopteris richardii, assembly GCA_020310875.1. Lineage (NCBI taxonomy): Eukaryota > Viridiplantae > Streptophyta > Polypodiopsida > Polypodiales > Pteridaceae > Ceratopteris > Ceratopteris richardii. Next base: position 18,407,297 of record CM035435.1, on the reverse strand, counting down.
AGTCCATTCGTACTGCCATGGAGTACTAGTCATAAGCCGATTAAGTGGTGTTGCTAAATGAGCTAACCACCGTAAATGTCCGCCATGCCACCGGATTCGACCCCGGAAACGCATAACTTCTTTCTGTGTTGTGGGGACTGGTGCCTGCAACACGACTGCTACTTTATCCGGATCGACTTGTATTCCTTGTGCAGAGATAATATGGCCGAGGAGTTTGCCACACGAGACTGCAAAAACAGATTTTGTCCGATTCAAACATAGTCGGTATTCATGGCATTTTTCAAAGGAGCCCCATAAATGATACAGGTACACCACAATCTTACCAAATAAGGAAATATATACATATATATATATGTATATATATATATATATGTATATATATATATATATATATATATATATATATATATATATATATATATATATATATATATATATATATATATATATATATATATATATATATATATATATATATATATATATATATGGTTTCTAATACAGCACGAAAGGTACAAGAATGAGAAAAAGGGACTAAAAACTTGCACAGAAAATGGTAGGGGAGAAATGGTGTGAAAAGGAGTAGGATCTCATGGAGGTTTGGGAGAATATATACGATATACGGTGGATATTGTAGGTATAAAGGAATGAAGTTTCCCAAACTAGAAATAGAATAGTTGTGAGATAATGAAGAAGATGTTTGGAGAACATGGAAGGGTAGTGGAGGAGATCCCAATAAAGATCTTTGATTGAAGACCATAATTTGGAAAACTACAAATCATCGAGTAGCATGATCATATACACAACAACCATTTACAGAGAAGGCGTAACCATATCCAAGAGAGATGGAATTGAAACATTTATGGAAATAGAAATAAGACACATAGGCATTGATGGGGCTGCCAAAGACACAAAAAAGATTGTGTTGTGGAGAGTGACCAATCTAAGACACATGTGGTATCCCAAGGATGGATTTATAGTAAGTTTGAATTCCAATGCTACAAGTTCTCCTCAGAACTTCCTGGAAAAAGAAATCTGAAAAAGAGGGGTTTTAAGGAGACAATGATTCATGTGAAATAAATCGAGTAGTTCTATTTTACGAAGATGTTTTACGGATAACCTATGAATAATACCTTTGACGCATAGATAATGCTGAAAACGATGCAGTGTATATTCTCCTCTATTTTTTACTATCACAACTTGATTCCACAAGAATTGTCACTATAGCTACAAAAATTATGAAAGAGATCAAGAACAAAGGCACTCTCTTTGTGTCAATGAAATACTATTATCATAAGGCAGGTCAAGTCACCAACAAAGGTAAAAAAAATATTTGTGTCTAGGTGACGAAGATGAAGAAGTTATCCACCAATATTTCCTAAGTGGATAATCGAAAAAGATCAATGAATTTTGGTGTGACTTCGGACAATTACGGTTGAGAAGTTTATCATATAGGCAAATATCACATAATTCCATATGAGAATTTCATGGAAGTGAAAAGTTATGAGATAACCATGACTTAGAGATGAGGTTCATAAGGATGTATGAGTATTTCCAAGGCGATAATTCCATAGTAAGAGGTATGAAGTAGTAGAGGTTTCATTTTCAGCAAGGTTCACAGAGTGAGGAAAATGAGTTTGTTGAAGTAGAAGTGACATTCTGATTTTTGGGAAGTTTTTGAATAGCTCATATCTACACAATCCTATGATGTTCTATGATGAACAAAACACAAGGAGTTATTTAAAAGAAAATATATAGCACTAGGCAATGTAAGTCTAGAAACTAAAATTATTATATTTTTTGTAATATGTGCGAATTCAATACATGTTCAAAATAATGACCACATAGTTCAATAGTGGTTGAGAAGACACCAGTAGCAGATTGAAAATGGTTATTTTCAAACTAGAGATTTGTAAGATGGTCTAGGACTCATAATCGGTTGAAAAATGATGCCAAGTGGCATGGGATCTAAAGCCATGAACATGAGAATTGAACCTTTAACATTTTTGTGAGAATAATAGCTTGAAGTTCAGGGAGGGGTTTCACAATCAAATACAACTTTAGTATAACATGTGTGACTAGTGATGGATGATGCACGAAGATGATAGGGTCTTAGCAAAATCCTCCTCAAGACCATCCTAAGTAACTTTAAATAACCTTTATAGAATCCATGAACTTTAAACACATACATTTAGACCACCATAGTACTTTGGCACATCATACCCAAAAAATTATGTCAAAATAAATATCTTTTGTGCATGAAGCACTTTTAGAAAGCCTTCTATTTATGGAATAATACACTCAATGTCTTACTCAGCGCTTGCAACTTGGTAGCACTTGATGAAAGACGTTTTATAAACCTTGAAATTACTTTTTTACTGAGATATACCAAGTTACTTTATGAATTTAGGGGTATGCACAGTGCAAAATGTATAAAAAGTCAAGGGGGTAACCCCGAATTTTCACAAGGAAGATAAAACACAAACATACACACACACACCTTGATTTACTCATAACTCAAGTTCTAAAGATCGAATGACTATGAGACTTTGTAGGCCTGTTCATCACTATTCTATCATTATATTCCAATTAATAGATTCGATAATGAGTTCATAGATATGGAGAAATGACTTACGGAACTTGATAGACTTTACTCAATGTATTGTGAGACTGAACAAAGATACATGTAGCAATGAAAATGAAGTATAAATGTGTTGATAGTTGGCATATGATAAAATGCGAGAGTCGGGGACTTATCTTGCTTCACGTCAAGATATAGATCACTCAAAATGAGTGAGATAATCAAGATCATATCAGCTCTCATACACATGAGTAAAGTGTATAGTGTATACATACACTTTTGCTTGACGAGTGTTGATAGATTCCCCCGAAATATGATCCAAACGTTTAGGAAGTGAATCGAATTGTGAATTCCAATGGAATAATGGCTTTTTGCTTCCTATATATCCATGAGATAATCCCCAACAGTCTCATTTACTTTCGGCCACGATAAAGTCTTTGAAGCTCCTTTAAGTTATTCTATAATGAGTGTAAATTTATGCCTCATGTATCAAGAGAAATCCTTTTTTATAGTCAAGAACTTAGTCTTTCTTCATGCGCCAAACACTTCCCCTCAAGCTTAAGATGCTTGAGTCTCCAATCCATTGATATCTATTGAAGTCCAATAATATCTTTGAACTTGTTTTATTTCACTCCATCCAATGCTTCATGCATCATGTCTACACGTTGTTGTTGAGTAGATACATATGAGAGTTCAATCTCCTTGCTATAAAATTTTCTCCCTAACAGAGTGATAAATGAACCTCAATGTTTTGGGTCCTATCATGATAATTGGATTTGAAGGAAGGTGAAGTGAGCTTATATTGTCTCCAAAGATATGAGAAGTAGAAGATTCTATACCCAAATCTGACTATAGAGTCTTAATCCGCATGGCTTGTTGATTTGCATTTGTCAAACCTCTATATTCAGATTGAGTTGATGAAAGAGCAACACTGGGTTGCTTCTTGGATGACCATGAAATGATCTTTTTACTTGCAAATGTAAGATAACTTGAAGTACTCATGTCATCTTTGGAACCTACCCAATTTTCATCAAAGAATAGCGTTATGCCTATATCAAAAGTATATGGATAATATAGAACTTCTTTAATGGTTCTTTTTAGATACTTGAGTATCCTCTTACTCGTTTCCATGTGTTGTCTCTTAGGAATGTGGATGAATTGTCTTAGAACTTATTACACTATAGAAAATATGTAATGTAGTCAATGTATCAAAATTCAAACTTCCCACCAAGCTTTGATAGCTTGTTTTGTGCGCAATTGGTTCTTCTTCATGAAAACGTGGATTTGAGTTTATCTTCATGTGTATAGTTTCAACCTTAGCATTGTCCATCTTGAACTCGGCTAGCATATCCTTGATGTAATTCTTTTGAGTGAGATTCATACCTCCTTTTGTATACACAATTTCATCTAGGTGATCAATCTTTCAATTCTTGGAAGTTTCAATCTTCATAAGCACTCTGTTTGTTGGCATCTTTGCCAGAAGTGAGAAGGTCTCTTCATAATCTATTCCTTGCGTATGAGCATACTCTTTGGCTAAAAGTCTAGCTTTATACCTATTGGTGGTTCTATCAAAGTTCTTCTTCAATATGTATATCCATAGAGATTGAATGATGTTCATGGTGGTTTCTTGCAAACCGATTCCAAAGTGTGATTCTCCTACAATGCTTCAATTTCCTCTTCCATAGCATTCAGCCATCCTGGTTTCTTCTTTGTATGCTCATAACATGAGGGCTCTTATGATACGTAAATAGAGTGTTTAGTCACTAGAGATGTATCTTAGCCATACATTTCTGACGTCTTCTTCTCTCTAGTAGATTTTCTAATTGTTTCTTGAGAAGATTATGAAACATCCCTCAAATCATGTACGTTGGCTTGCCTTTGGAGTTCCATGATCTGATTTGTCTTCTTGGAGTCTTTTGGTCATCTTTATAATTACTTGATGCTTCAAGTGTATGCGTGGTCTTACTTGAGGGAGTTGGGAAGTCTTCTTGTAGATCATATGGTAGCTTAACCTTCATGCAGTTAACTTTAAACAATAATTTCTTTTGTCATGAAACAAAACATGTTCGCTGACTATAAAACCTTGATTGCTAGGTTTATATAGCCTATGAGCTTTTTGATTGAGATCATAGCCTACAAATACATTCTTCTCTACCTTAGGTTCTAACTTACCTCTTATTTGTGATGATATGTGTGCATAGGACATGCACCTAGATATCATCCAATGATTCATACTTGGTCTTCTTCCATTCCAAGCTTCATAAGTAGTCATACCACCCAAGACTTTTGTAGGTAATGTATTTATCAAGTATGCTCCAATAGATACTACCTCTATTCACAAATAATTTAGTAACTTCTTCTCATTCAACATGGACCTTTTTGTCTCAATAAGGATCCTTTTGTTTCTCTCTACTACCACATTCTATTCACAAGTGTATCTCATAGTAACTCTTTCTTGATTCCTCTACCTTGAAGATAAGAATCCAATTCACAGGAGACATATTCTCCTACTCCATCAAAATTAGTCATTTTTGGGTTTTACCTGTTTGATTCTCTATAAGAGCTAAATATTTCTCAAACCATGACAACACTTCCTCCTTATGCTTGATGAAGTTCAAAAAGTCCATCTACTATAATGATCTATAAATGAAATATTTTATACATTGATCCTGGGATTGATGGTTCTTTGCTTGGTCCCCAATCATATGTGTAGGGAAGCTCTGGAAGGTCTCCATGCATGTATCCTTTCTTGGTCAGTGGTTGCATGTGTGATTTTCCAAATTGACATGCACTACACTTTATATCATATGTTGCTTTGAGATATTGGTTAGTCCAAGCACACTCTCATCTCTACTAATGTATTTGAAGGATCTTTCTCCAATGTGAGCTAAACTCTTATGCCAAACCTCAAGCTTTCATAATGCCTAGATGCTATTATTAGACAAGGCAATGTTCTTGGTGTTGCCAAGTTTAAATGTGAATAATCTGCCTCTTTTTTGCCTTGCTTTATCTTCTTAAAGCCCTGAAATGGATCCTCTACATAGGCTCTCCACAATCTTCCCGACCCCTAACATTTTTTGTAATAGACGGGACATATGGAAACTCTACCTAAGAGATAGTTATTACCATTCAAGTCTTCATATTCCCTATGTTCTCCATAGGATGTCTTGTGCCATCACCTGTTTGGGCCTCATGCTTTTTCTTTGGATCCTCCAAGTCTGAGAGGAAGACTACATTTCTTGCCACATGGTATGATCATCTATGAAGCAATGCCTTCTGATGTGATTTGATAGACCACATATGGCAGAAGATGTGGAGCTAAGAGCTTTGAGCTCTCCCCTATCATGTCTACCTCCTGTACCGCTTCATGTTGAGCTTCTACCTCTACTTGCAAAGTTAGCTTGGGAAGCACTTCTTGTTGGAGGCCTAATAAAGCTCATGCTAATCAGCTCATCGGCCTTCCCATGAGATTCATCTAGGTGGGGGAGCCTTGTCCACAATAAAATCCCTCAATTCTCCTAGAATATTTGTTGTCTGCCTAAAGAAGAGGGAGGGCTTGGCATATTCTGTCCTTTAAAAATGTCCTCCAACGTATCTGCTAAATGGATTGCTAGATCCATAAACTCTCAGGACTGTTGGGCCCTACTAATAAAAAGGAATGTGCACAAATTTAGGTTGGCTGACTATAAAGCTTGGATTAATCATTCTTTATGGGATATTATAGCTTCCCCCCACCCCTTTCTCTCCACAGGATCAAGTCTATGTTGTAGAATGTGGTATGCTTGGATGGATGTGAAAAAGCAAGTTTGCCCAGATAACAGGTTCTTCAATTCTTTTGATTTATTCCTCTAGGAAAGCATGTGGACTGGTTGGCTGCCTCTCTAGAATAATGGTCACATGGGGAACAACAAACATAAATGCTTTTAACTTGGCTTCTCCACCTAGAATGATCACACTTGTAATGGTGAGACAATATCTGAAGTTTTTTGCAGGTCCTCCTTAAGCATAGGAGAATGCTAGTGGATAGGGCTAACATTTCTCTAAGGAGGAGAGTCACCTTGTTGTCTGATGTGGCACAGAACATGTTGTTGAAGTACAAGAAGAAAGGGGGGATGGTTCTTCAGATAATTCACAAACTCAACACTAAATGGAAGGTCAACTGGAAGCCTAAAGAGTGGTTTCGCAGGTTCCTCTGTAATTGCAATTTACCCTTCAACATCAAACACTCTGCTTTGCTCTGGTATATTTTGCACAATGTTGTCTCGTGTGGAAGTAAAGAGAAGAAGTAAAATATTAACAAAGGTGTATGTAAATTTTGTGACAAAGTGGAGGATGTCCCCCACCTTTTTCTGAGTTGTAGACATGCCTAGTCTTTTTGCCAGTCTCTGTAGTCTTACTGTCTGAAGCACAACATTAAGTTGGGCTACAAAGAGATCCTCTTGGGATGGTGTAACTCTTTTGACTTTGTTCTATGTAACATTTGGAGATCCCGCACACTCTGGCATATTTAGAGGAGTAGGAATGATACTATCTTCAACAACAGGTTCTCAAGTGCCTTTCTAGTTTCTTGCTGTATAGGCCTCAACATAATTGGTATACAGTGTCTATCTCATATGTGTTCTGCCCCTCCTTTTGGCTTCTCTCTAAGTGCGCATTTGACTACTATTGCTCCTCAAAATTGGAGAAGCTGTCTTTTAGCTATGTACTCCTCATCCACACTTGACATGGTCTACCTTTGTAACAATTAGGTTGTGAGTGCATCCACATGGTTGCTCTTTTCCTCTGAAGGTCAGGTGGCTGGTTGATGTAACTCTCTGGTGGGGGCATCTCTACCCTTTGTCCTTTTTTACATGCCTGTTTTAATATACTTCTTATCTCTTCAAAAAAAAAACTAATGTAGATGGTTAGATGAAGCTCAAGTTAGATTCCGAACCAAACGCTAGAGAAATAGAAGTTCGCAAAGTCTTGATAAGGATAAGAGTCCCACCTAAATTGCTAAATTCATGCACTTGTGATACCCACAAATGGACTAGTAAATTGTATCAACCTATTTCACGTGTTAGTGCCAATATAGCACATAGTGAAAACATTGAATTGGCCAGGGATATTTTTTGACTCACTCTTACTATTTATTCACTTTTTAGCACGTAGATAAATTTATCAATTGTAAAGTGAGATGGTCTTTTGAATAATTGGGGTAGGGATCAACAGGTAGATTTTCCTCTATTCATTTGGAGGATAAGGTGAATCCCACCACAATGATGAAACATGTTCTTCTAGGATAGAAGATGGGGCTCGGGGTTATGCTTAGAGTTTATAATATATAGCTCTGTCAAAGTAGGTTTTCATCTATGTTTGCATGTATGCTTGCATGCTTGCATCTATGTGTGCATGTATGTATGCATGCATGGTGCATGTATCTTTACGTATGTACGTGTGCATCTTATGTATGTATCTGTGCATGTATTTATGTATTTTTTGTTATGTTTTTATGTACGTATGTTTATTTATGTATTTAGATTCGTACGGTCGTATGTGTGTATGTATGTATATATTTATTTATTTATATGTACGCATAAATGCACATGTGTGTACATGTGTACGCTCACTTTTCAAATGCGAGAGCAAAACACATTGTGATAGATAGTCTAGAATGCGAATTGTTTCCCTCCATTTGAGTCATTCAAAAGGTTTCAATCAGAAAATACGACTTAAAGTGATCCAAGGGAGACTTTTTCCCCATTAAGAGTCGAGCTAACTATATATCAAACAGGAATATGCATTGTTTGCTTCAATAACGAAATTTTATGTTCTTCTGATCTCCAAGAAAATTAAGCAGTAAAAGATCAGTACATATTCATCAATGTTTAAAAGTAATTTAATGATTACAAGTTTAAATAAGAAATGTGCCTCAATTTTTTCTAATGAAAATTGAACCTATACGTAATTGATACTTTATGGCATATTACAGTTCAAAATCTCAAAATTGATTCATCTTTCGATTTCATATTAAATAAGAGTAGTCCGCGTATTTTCCATAGAACCGAAAAGCACATGACTGTACATGACTGGATGTCCACAAGAGAGTGTTATAAGTGCATGTTATTATTATCATTTGGGATTCAGCACTCTCAATGAACATGTATGTATGTATGTATGTGCGCCTTCATTAAGTCTTGAAATAGTATGTTCATTCCGCCGTCTTTTAAGATCTTTTAAAGCATACGAATTGGAGAGGAAGATCTTCACGACATTCAATAGAAATAACGCATGCATTACTATAAAATGACACAGGATTCGAATCAAACTACAAGTTTTTATAGTAATACTCAAATAAGCCCATTATAGTATATGTGCGAAAGTGTAGTGATCAAATAAAAGTGTACGTTTAAAATTTGTTAAGCTTAAAATCAACTATTTAAAGTACTGCAGGAAAAATAAAGAAATACTAGAGACAGAAAGACTAAATACAAAAGTATCATATGTGTATAGTCCTTTGGTAAAGGCCTGTTCCAAAGACATGCCAAAACTCAGTTTCAACGCTCAGAAAGGCAAATTCCAAGATATGCCAAAACTGAGTTTCAAAGCTCATTTGGGAAAGGCCAATTCCAAGATATGCGTCCGAAGGCATCTTCGGTATGCCAAAGCTCCAATCTTCCATCTAACAGCAGTTTGTTAGATTTCCATGCATTTGTGCCAAGAGCCTCTATTAAAGAAACAGAAAACCATGAAGTAAGTTTCTAAATTGGGACAATATCATATTGAAACCATGAGCAGGTGTCATCAACAATGATAATGAAACAGTCTACCAAAACTCCTTTATTTTACCCGATGTCCACCATTCTGGTTCGCTTACATGGCTGGAGGCATTAGCTCGGCTACTATATAATTATCTGTAACAAACACAATGTTGATTATTATTGTCGGAGTGTATGTGAAGCAAGAACTACGCGACATGCACGCAACCTTGATACTCAAACAGATGTTTCTTTTGAGAGCTATGAGATATTATTTTCGTATATATCAATTTCTTAATATGTTACGTCCCTTTCTTAAGCATATTATTTATTAGCCCTCTTGCCCGAAGCTTGCTCTCACTCATAGTTTCTACAAATCTGCTTATACACATGCATCCACACATAAACATGCACACACAAAACACACATACATGCACCTACGTGCATGCAACAAAACATGCCCACACGCAAACTTCTATACATGCATATGCAAACACCATGCATAGACATACACAAAACTGTTTATGCGCATGCACATATACTTAAATAGGAATTTGTAGAAATACACAAAGCTTATACATACATACATTCATTTACTTTCATATACACAAATATAGACACACATAAATACATATATACATACACACATATAGACATATTTACACATACAAACATATACACTTACATGAGTATATACATTTATTAATACACATATAAATGAGAGATTATTGCAATACAAAAAAGAGAACAAATGGTTTCAAACTCATGAAATCCCATAAAACAATTTTAAGAATGATGGTTATATAGCTATCCATCTACCTACTTGCCTATCACTCTATCCATGTATGCATGTATCTATGTATGCACGTGGTTGTATGTATGTATGTAGGTAGGTACATATCTATTTGTATCCATGTATTTTTGTGTGTACGTATCAATGTATGTATCTATCTATTTATGTTTGTATGTATGTAAGTATGTTTCTATTTACGTAGTGGCATATATGAAAGTATGAATGTATGCATGCTTATATATATATATATATATATATATATATATATATATATATATATATATATATATATATATATATATATATATATATATATATGTATCTATACACGTATAGAGGTATGCATGTATGTAGGTATTTATGAATGTATGTGTCTATGTATGTATGTATTTACGTATGTATGCATGTATGTATCTATCTATTTATGTTCGTACGTTTGCATTTATATATGTATGCATAAATTTAAATGTATGTATGCATCTATGTATTTACGTATGTATGCATGAACGTATCTATCTATTTGTGCTTGTACGTATATATGTATGTATGTTTGTACGTGCGTATGTAGGTGGGTACGCATATATGAAAGTATGTCTATATGCATGCTTTTATATATATATATATATATATATATATATATATATATATATATATATATATATATATATATATATATATATATATATATGTGTGTGTGTGTATGTGTGTGTTTATGTATGTATATATGTATGTATGTTTTTATGTACGTATATATTTATGTTTGTATGTATGCATATATGTATGTATGTATGTATGTATGTATGTATGTATATATGTATGTATGTATGTATGTATCAATGTACATTTGTATGTTTGTATGTATGTACAATTGTATGTATGTATGTATGTAAATATGTTTGTATGTATGTATGTATGTATGTATGTATGTATGTATGTATCTATGTATGTTTGTATCTATGTATTTATGTAATTCTCTTTATATGTATGTATGTATGTATGTATGTATGTATGTATGTATGTATGTATGTATGTATGTAAGCATTCCCTTGGAAGTGTTGCTACTACGTGAATCAATAAGAAGCAACCCATTGCTGCTTTATCAAGTATAGAGGTTGAACATAGAGATGCTCCAATGGGGACATGTGGTGTCATGGATAGAGATGCTACTTGCATATATGTGTGTGGATGTGCAAACGCCTATCATCATTTATTCTGATAATCATAGCAGCATACAATCAGAAAAAAATCCTATTTTTGATGCCTGAACAAAGAGTATCAAGGCACATTATCCCTTCATCACAGATAAGGTATTCGTGGGTGATCTTGTTTATGTGAGGAAACATGAGCAATTTGCTGATATGTTTCCAAAATCACTTGAACTAGAGAAGCTAAACATGTTCTAAAAGATGTGTGGATTACAATACATGATGTTGAGCTTGAGGGGGAGTGTTGAGATATCAAGCTCAACATGTGATGTTCTAGGATGACACATATAACTTTTTGATTTGTTTCTCTTGTATAATGGTTACACCAATATATGTGGGGGACATGTTTAGTGACTTTACCATATTTATCTACCAAGAGGGATAGAATGTTTGTTTCTTTCCATCTCACTCATTCATAGACATTAGGGTTTTCTTTATGTATTGTTCTTTATATATTTTAAGGTTTTAATGTTGTGTCAGTTCATTCTTGTGTATTCTCTTCATGTAATAGAAGAATTTGAAGAAGATGCTTCTTGTTTGCCTCTATCTATTTGTGCTCCTGTCTTTGAGTGTGAGAGTGTGTGAGAGCTATCTTCCTTTATCCATACATATATAGATACATGCATGCATGCATATGCACATACATGCATACATATATACATACATACATACCTACCTACCTACATGCATGCATGCATACATACATACATACATAAATACATACATACATACATACATACATACATACATACATACATACATACATACATACATACATACATATATACAGACATACATACATGCATACATACACACACACATACATACATACATACATATACACATATATATATATTATAGCACAATTTTGAGAAAGGAGGGAGGAATAATGAAGATGGATGTACTTGTTAGACTCACACAAGAAGGGAATTAAGAGCCTTTTTAGAGTTATCCATTTCTGTAAGAGTGGAAAATCAAGTTGCAAAGGTCTAATATGAATAAATGATATGCAGTTGTGCATAACGGTGGCTTCCATATCATCAACCGCTTAGACTTGTTTAAAATTAGGTAGCGCTCCTCAATATGAAGCATGAAGAGCATTTAAAAGCAAAATACATTCCTATTTCATCATAAATTCAACATTTCAACCACAAAATTCTAAATGCATATTTTCATGTGCATAAAAGTAGCATGGAATGAAAGCATCGTATCATATGGATGTTCCAAGTTTGAATATGTTCCCAAATCATGGGAAATGAGTACCAAAATCATGAGAAATGGGAAGTTTGTAGATGAATGTCATGCAGTTGCTAATAATTCTAGAAAGTTTTGCACCTTTGAATATACATGCTATTACACATCATCTAGGAGTGTCATAATTCGAGATTATTAATCTTCATGAAATGAACAGTTAGGAGTACCATTTGAAAGTTTTTGTTCTATTATCTTATAGCATCAACATTGAACACATGAAACATTTGGTGTTATAACTTCATAGTGAGCTTTTCAGGAAACTTTAGCGAATAAATATTTCAGTTAAGTCATTCATCAAGCATGAATAGTACTTGATAGATAGTACTATGCTTATAAAGTCACGTTATGAGAGAATCTTAACCTTAGGATGATAAAGGAAATGAATCAATATTTCAAATTCGTGTAGGTTCACGATACAAAAGAGCTTATACTTATAGATGCATAGCTTAATGGTTGCGACAAATATCCATGTAGGGACTAAATTTTAAATGCATTTTCCCTATCAAAGTCCATTTTGTTTGTAAACAAAGTGTGTTCTTTTTTACGTCTTGTGAAACCACAAGCTGAAATTGATAATTTTTCTTTGATTTTTTATAAATATATATGTAAATCATATGCATATTCGTATATGGACATATAAAATATTTTGAATATGAAAGGTAAAAGCAAACGTTTTTCTCTCATATGACATTTTGTCTTGCCCATCAAGTTTAGGCCCTACATCCATGTCTCTTATTACGTTGTGAACAGTGCACAACTATGCATGTGGCCCTTAGCTCACGAGAATCCTATGTATAAAACAATAAGTTTGTAAATAATACAAAATCTTTCCTCCGATCCTTGAATTAGGAGAACAAATCCACGGAATAAGACAACAAAATATTTATCTCTCTCTCCGAGTCTTTCTATCTATCTGTCTATCTATCTATATATCGCTATCTCTCTCTCTTTCTCTCTCTTTCTAGTTTAGAATGACACGCGTGTGTGCATTCTAGCAATAGAATACTTTGGTAATCAAAATCATGGTTTCTCTCTCTCTCTCTCTTTCTCTCTCTTTTATTTTCCATATTTGTAGAAAGTATAGAAACCATCCTCTTGAATCTATAAGTTTGATTCACCAAGTATTTCAACCAACGAATAGATTCCTTAACTAATGACTAATATAATACTTTTGTCCTTAAGAAAAATGGATATCTTGAGCCCAATCTTTGTGTTGTGTTTTTCCCATTTCTTTAGAAACTATAAGAAATTGAAAAGTATCCACTAAGAAGAGTTGGGCTCCATTTTACCCAAAATAGATTCTAGATATAGATGTCAAGTGCAATGGGGATTCTATTTAGTAGTTCTACTTCTTTAAAACCTTCATTGACTCCAATGAAGTGTTGCGATGGGGATCAACCATGGTGGATTCTCCTCATTGTACAAAACGGATTTTTGGATGCCAAGCATAGTAGTTGTAACCCCCATCAAGTCGCAATAGTGTCAAAAGATATCTTATGGTAGATCATTAGTCAAAGCATCTACAACATTATCTCCAATATGAATCTTCTCAATGATAATGTGGTTAGTGACTAAGCAGTCTCTAATGATGTGATTGATCTGCTGAATAATTATAATAATTGTTGTTGTAAGACTGAGATTGAAAACTTCTTCCACCTCCTCTAGCATATGATGTCCTACCACCTCTTCCTCTGAAGTTGCCTCTTTGGTTTCTGCCTCCTCTACCTCTCTGATTAAAATTCTGATTATTGCTTCCACTGTTTTGATTGTTATACCAACAATCATTTGCCAAATGATTGATTATGCCACAAATCCAACAAGCTTTAGAATTATCTTTGTTCTTACCTCCTCTTCCTTTACCTCTGAAGTTCATCCTTCCTTTTGTAAAGTTAGCTTGACTTGAGGTTCCTTCATCATCAATTGACTGCTTCCCTTTGCCATTCTTTTTCTTGTCCTTGGAGTACATAGCTTGACTTGCACTCCTATCATTGTCTCCTTTAATGTCCTGCTCAAAAGTTAGCATGTGTCCTAACAATTGATTAAGATCAGGAGTAAAGTGATCAAGTGATAATTCTATGGATAATATGAAAGGCTTCCACTTCTCATCTCCTCTCAGACCTGTAAGTATTTGCCTTACCAACTTATCCTCTTCAATGTCTTCATCTACAGCTCCCAAGCTATCTGCAATATCCTTCATCCTTGCCACATAATCAGAAATTGATTGTGAACTCTTTTTCTTGAAAGTTGTAAACTCTGCCCATAATGAGGACTTCCTAGAGTTGGTTGTGTTTTGGAAATGCTCTTCGAAAGCATTCCACACATCTGTTGCACTTTCCAATCCTCTGATATGAGGTAGAAGATAATGGAATACTAGGATCTACAAACTCAGGCTTTTCTTCTTCTCCTATAATGAATGCCATCAAATCTTTGCTCATGAGGTGTGCCTCCATCCTCATGGACCAAGCTGGATAGTTCTCCCTATCTAGCTTATCAATCTGCAAGCTTTCTCCCATCTTTGATCTTTTGTATCTACAATTACTATGATTTATGATAGTAAAGTGTACCTTTGATATGAGGCTACAATCTTTCTTGATCCTTCGAACTCGTGCTTTGTACTTGTGCAGGTTATCTTCAAGAATTTGTCCTTGTCCACCTTCAATTTAGAAGGAACTTCAATATCTGCAACAGTCGGGACTTCCAATGCCTTTACTTCACTTGTATCGCACCTTCAACTATGATACCACTGTTGGAGACCTTTTAATCTCCAAATGCCTTTACACAAACTTCAAATTATTTTCCCATATATTCAGAAAATACTTCTCTGTATGAAGTTTTCTTCATCTTCAAGAATCTGCTTCAGAAATAGACTTCAATCTCTTCATATTACTTCGAATTTAATCATTCAAATGATTCTCCCGTATCTATGCTACCTATGCGCAACTATATTGATCATTAGTTCTTCAAAAGAACCACTAAATTTCTAATTTGATCTTTTAGATCAAGTTTGTGTCAAAACTTGTCTTCCGAAAATGGCGACTTTGACATGGTCAACTTCTTAAGTTGATTTCTCACAGCACAAATCCCATTTTGCTAAATGCTTTTAGCCATATCTTCCTTACCTTCTAACTTAGATTTTGAATGCTCACTCATTAAAAACTTTACACTGTGCAGTGAGATCTAAGAAAAACATTGACATGGAAAAGTGCGTGATTCTGAGAAGTCTATCTGCAGATTCTACATACAAATGTTCCTATTGATCATTCTCACAATAAGAAAGGAATTAGATCATAAAACTCTGAACATAGCTTCATTAGCTTCTAGATTAGATGTGTACAAAAGGATTTCTCATCCACATGATCAGATTGAGAGAAATCTACGAAATGCTCGTTGCTATTTTTTGAAGATAACTCTCTTCACATCTATCTCTACGACACTTGTCTTCAAATGACTCTACTCTAATATCTCTTTACATCCACTACAACATATCGGGGGTATACCGAGGCTTCTACCAAGGAAAATGAACGGGTGCAATTTTGCCTCGACACCGGTGTAAGGGTCGGTGTAGGCGTCAGAACCAAAGCGCTGGTATAAGCCTCGGTATATGCGT